>BGPT01001062.1:79737-105322 GCA_003297045.1 Symbiodinium sp. clade C Y103
ATATATTCTGACATTCTATCTGGCATTCTATCTGGCATTCTTTCTGGCATTCTATCTGGCATATCTTCTGACATTCTATCTGGCATCTAGTCTGGCATTTTATCTGGCATATCTATCTGACATTCTTTCTGGCATTCTTTCTGGCATTCTATCTGGCATTCTATCTGGCATTCTTTCTGGCATTCTATCTGGCATGTATTCTGACATTCTATCTGGCATTCTTTCTGGCATTCTTTCTGGCACTCTATCTGGCATTCTATCTGGCAATCTTTCTGGCATGTATTCTGACATTCTGTCTGGCATTCTATCTGGCATAACTATCTGGCATTCTTTCTGGCATNACTCTATCTGGCATTCTATCTGGCAATCTTTCTGGCATGTATTCTGACATTCTGTCTGGCATTCTATCTGGCATAACTATCTGGCATTCTTTCTGGCATATATTCTGACATTCTATCTGGCATTCTATCTGGCATTCTTTCTGGCATTCTATCTGACATATGTTCTGACATTCTATCTGAAATTCTTTCTGGCATTCTTTCTGGCATATATTCTGACATTCTATCTGGCGGCATTCTATCTGGCATTCTTTCTGGCATTCTATCTGGCATGTATTCTGACATTCTATCTGGCATTCTTTCTGGCATTCTTTCTGGCACTCTATCTNACTCTATCTGGCATTCTATCTGGCAATCTTTCTGGCATGTATTCTGACATTCTGTCTGGCATTCTATCTGGCATAACTATCTGGCATTCTTTCTGGCATGCATTCTGACATTCTATCTGGCATTCTATCTGGCATTCTTTCTGGCATTCTATCTGGCATGTATTCTGACATTCTATCTGGCATTCTTTCTGGCATTCTTTCTGGCACTCTATCTGGCATTCTATCTGGCANGCATTCTTTCTGGCATTCTATCTGGCATGTATTCTGACATTCTATCTGGCATTCTTTCTGGCATTCTTTCTGGCACTCTATCTGGCATTCTATCTGGCATTCTATCTGGCATTCTTTCTGGCATTCTATCTGGCATTCTTTCTGGCATATATTCTGACATTCTTTCTGGCATTCTATCTAGCATGCTATCTGGCATTCTTTCTGGCATCCTTTCTGGCATTCTATCTGGCATTCTTTTTGGCGTCCTATCTGGCATGTATACAGGTTGAAGCCTGGCAGTGCCCACTGGGATCTGGAGCTCGCGGATGAAGTCCGGCAGTGCCCACTGGGATCTGGAACTCGCGGTTGAAGTCCGGCAGTGCCCACTGGGATCTGGCAGTCGCGATTGAAGTCCGGCAGTGCCCACTGGGATCTGGAGCTCGCGGATGAAGTCCGACAGTGCCCACTGAGATCTGAAGCTGGCAGATGGAGTCCGGCAGTGCCTGCTGCGATCTGGAGCTGGCGAGGAGGAGGCGGGAGGTGAAGGCGGGAGGCGNCTGGCAGATGGAGTCCGGCAGTGCCTGCTGCGATCTGGAGCTGGCGAGGAGGAGGCGGGAGGTGAAGGCGGGAGGCGGCGGGAAGTTGTCCACCCCCCCCGCCCCGCCCCGCCCCGCGTACAGCTGTGATAAAATCTAGTAACCCTCACCTGGCAGGTGGGGAATAAATATACCAATATATAAATGTGTAAATATATATAAATATAAATGTGATATATATATATATATATATGTGTGTAATCTATAAATATAAATATAAATATATATATATATATATATATATGCCCGTTTACTCTTTCAAATATCGAGGTGTATGTAGGATATGACTGACTGATAAAAAAAATTAGCCGCCCAAAATGCTACAATCGATCCTTGAAAACCAAACATTCGCACCACCAACAATGATACAGTCTCTGATTTTCTCCTCAACTGACACATGCACAATGCAGTTTGGAGGTAATAGCAGCTGCTCTTACTACAAACCTGCCTGGATGGTGCTTCGCCACAATCATCAATTGGATACCCCGCTTGCCCCCCCCAGCAATCGAAGATGGCAATGGAAACTCCCCATCGAGTTCGATGATTACCCACCTTTATAAAAACCTCCATTTATAATGGTTGTTTCCATGATTTTCGCATTCCAGCCTCCATTTAGTATCTAGTCACGCACAACATCTCTTCCCATTAAAATCCACTAAATTCACTAAATAGTTCATTACTTGAACGAATAAAATCTATCATGTTCAGTCACGCCCCACGGGTTTCTTCTCTTACGCTGAAACCGTTTCGCTGCTCCTCCTCTGGCTCGGTCAGCTTCTTGTCCAAGCTGAAGGACAAGCCTTGCTTGACATTTTGCGGCCGTGCACGGCTATACAAATAAACATAAACAAACAATAAAATGTGTACATACAGTGCCATGTGGTGGGGTTGTCCCACCGGGACAGCCCCATTGCCTTCCTATTCCCATCGACCATTCAAGATCTTCAATCAATAGGGAAAATAAAGGAATTACTGATTTACTCTCATACATAGGAAAGGTTACAATCCCCCGCCCCCCCCAAACTAGTACACTCATTGGCTCATTGAAGATCTCCAGTTCATAGGAAAGATAAGGGCCTAGGTTTGTGTGTATATGTTGACTATTGATACTTACATATCGCATGAGGTAACCTATAGATGACTATACAAATCCCATAGGCACAATGAAAATCGGAAAATCGCTACGACCCCCTGAGTATGCTCTCCTGAAACTAATGTAGCTATGAACAGCAAATCACAACAACTCAGGTCGCTGACTGTATATTCATTATACATGCGAACGTACAGTACCAAACACAGTCAAACATGTGTCTAATTACACAGATGTAAATCTATATGGTATCATTGTTCGGTAAAAAAGAATCTGTGGTATATGGTATGTGTATATGGTATGTGTATAAATATATGTTATATGGAATATGGAATTGTTTGGTAATTATTGCGGTATATATATATATAAATAAATGCATGATATTTCTCTATAATATCTCTCCCTACACCTCCCAGCAGCCCCTTTTTCGCGGCACCTCCAAGACAGAGCTGACCCTGGTGCTCCGGCCTGCAGCCACATTGGGTCCCATAGTTGCCCTATAAAAATGGCAATGAAAATAGGGGATACTCATAACAAAAAAATGATTTCAAATTGGGAACATCATGATAAACACTTAGAATCCATTGGGATTGGGGGTATCTTATTTACAGACAAACCAAAATGGGAAACCTGCCGAGTAATTTACAGTAGTTTACGCAAACGCTATGGACATTTCATGGACATAGCCCGTTTGTTTCGATGGTTTGCCCAAGAATCCTATTTATCATTTATCTATTATTAAAATCGTCGTTCCACAACTATGTTAGATTGACAAACAAAGGGACCTCTAGAAATGATGTGGGATTCACCCAATGCCATTTGGGGCATGACTGAAATCCCAGTCATTTATAATAAGTCACTGGGAATGGATCCAAATATGCTCAAGACAGGAACCGAAAGTGCCATGAGGTGCCATGCTATGCTTCGCCCTACCATGCTGGGGTTGCTGTGTCTAGAACCGCAGCTTGCAGCGCTGAAATTATAAGGGGACCGGGGCGGGGGGGTTCAACTGCTGTCTCAAGAAGAATTGTCAGTTGGGTTCAATTAGGATCATCTTTCCAGGTGCCATTGCCATCAGCATCTTCAAAACCATCAACGAGATAGGTGCTTTGGGCAGCTCTGGCTTCAAGTCCCCTTGTAACTTACCACGAGTATAGGCTACAACCTCTGAACATTTCGCCATGGAACACCCATTTGCCATTGCCATAGGAGCCATGTCAGCTTGATTTCGGCAAGCCCAGGCCGACAAGAAGCCACACTCGAAGCGAGTGTTGGTTATACTGGGTCGGTGGTTAACCTATCTGAACAACGAGACTTGTCAATTTGGATCATCATCCGAAGGTTGAAAATTTCATTTTGCACAAATGCCACCGCCAGCCAGGTCATTAGTGGTTACAGCACTACTTATATCCCCAGTCTTTTCCCATTTTTAGATGGCAAAACGCACCTCTGCATCGGCAGGGCATCGATGGGCAACAGCCGCGGCCTTGGGAAGTGGGCTGCAAGCAACGACAAAATCCGGGTTTCAACACGTGGTTTTTGGGTCAGGATTCTTAAAGACTAGCAACTAGTGAAACTCTTATATATTGGGTCTGTTTTGGATTCAAATATGGTAAAATCCATCTGGGATCCCAAAATCACATAAAATCACCACAAAAAAAATATCATAATGTGTATGGCCATGGAAATGCAGATTTCAAGGTTTCAGATCTGGTACAATACTTATTGCAAAGCTAAGACCATGCCATGAGCTGCTCATGAGCCTTTTTCCTTCAAAGCAAATGAGCATTGGTGCAATAATGTGTTTAAATGTGTTTAATATTAAAAGACATTGCCAAAAAACATGCACATACAATGATCGCGGATTGGCTTTGTGTGCCTAAAGCTAACGTAAAAAGTTTACGGTAAACTCATGTAAAGTCATGTTAAATCGGCCAACGTTTCACCCCAACATCAAAAATGCAAGGATTTTGTCAATATCGGATGGCAAATCGGAACATCAATAGTCAAAGCAATACATCAAACCCAAATGGTAAAATCATCCACTAGACCCCAACACAGATAATGCAGTGCTCCTCGGTCATAAGGTGATTTACAGCTATTCAAACATGTTACATTTTGCTACAAGGCAACTTAACATAGCTTAACTATCTTAACTAACAACCAGCAAAAACCCGAGCTACGTTCGCATACTTTCACCAGGCTATCTCATACTATGACTATGTCTATCATATCATATACCTATCTTACCTAACAATGGGGCACCACATTGTAACTATCCTGTGGCAATCGAACATGGCGCACGATTTTCCCCAGTTGGCTCGATGAGTTTCCCAGCGAACTAAACCTCCATTTAGTTTTAGGATTTCTCGGCAGCCATGTTTAACACCCAAGGGTAGATGGATTGGAACCCATTGTTGATTGGTTCTAATCCCATGAAAACACCATTCAACCACCCTTCAATCATCGTTGAATCACCCTGAAATCCGATTAAATCCCATTAAATCAATAAATCACCATTAAATCAATAAATCACCATGAAATCACCATCAAATCACCATCAAATCACCATGAATTCATCTGTCTTTGCCTCAGCCAAAAACTTGGCCAAGTGGCTGCGGATGTCTGGAGGGATCGGACCACAGCTCCAAGTCCTGACTGAGCAGTGGAGGATGCCACCATTGGGGATGATTTTCAAGGGATATATGATATATAATGGAGGATGCCATCACCAGTGATTTGGTGGAGAATAATGGGATCTAATGGGATTTAATTTAACCATCAACAAATGGGGACTTAATGGGATTTAGTGGGATATACCTCTGTTAAACTAACAGTTTGCTAGTGAAAATGGCCATAGAAATAGATGATTTACCTCTGAAAAGTTACGTGATTTTCCATAGTTATGTGAGTTTACCAGAGGGATATATGTTGGGGTGCCCTCCAGCTCACATAGCCATTGAAATATTGGACCACATTTATAGATGATTTACCTATCAATAATGAGGATTTTCTGTGGTTATGTTAGCTTACCAGAGTGTATGCAGTATCACTGATATGCAGTAACCTTTACCATTGAGAAAAAACAATTGCCCGTTTGTATGATATGCAAGGGGTTTACCAGCAAAATTGTGATTTGATAGGATTTAACCAACCAAAACGGTGGTAGAATGGTAAGTATGGTGCATACTATGGGGATATCCTCCGGCAATGACTGATCATTTACTAGCCTCTGGTAACGAACGATCATGGGGATACTTTTCAGGGGATATAGCGGGGATATAACCAACAATGTTGGGGATTCGTAAAAAAGAATCCCTCCCCCCCCCGGAAAGAAACATGGCTGGCTGGGACATCCCCGAAATTAATGGGCATCTAAATATATGGAAGTTATGGAACTAGATGGGAGCTTTTCAGCAAGCCATGTTTGATTGAAAGAGGGTAACCATTCGATTCATTTTTTTTACATAGGGAAATAATCAACAAGAAGGGTAAACGATCCCCGATGGAACTAAATTGGTGGCTTTTCCTTAATTACAAGAGAGCAAACCATTTCCAGCAATCTTTATCAGAATCATTGGGGGTGATTTATTCGGAATGTTTAAGAGGGCCTTGAGGTTTGGTAGTTCACCGAAATGAAATTAAACCATTTTGGGACCGTTGCCCCGAACAACCATAATTGATGACATCGCAGTGAGGTCTTTATAATTTATCCATAATATGTATGACCGGTATATCCATGGCAAGTCGCAAAAAGATAAACAAAAGTAAGGCTTTAGTGACTTTAGTGCATAAGATGTTGTTTTTCGAGTTGTTTCTTTGGGGTTTGCCATGAATCGCTCTCAAACATCTTGAAACTATCCTATGGCAAAGGTACAAACCCAGCAAGGGTAGCAAGAACAAAAAGCATCCATAGGCCTGGTTGGATACCTCCAGAACAAATGAAGACCATCCTTAGATACCCCGCCTGCTGATCTGGCAGGAAACACAGCGCCAGCGTCATGTTTCCAACTTGCACCTGAGAGGGTTGACATGTACCGATGACTGATCATCCGATGCGGGATGTATAGGTTTTAATCCTAATTGGTTCGTGTTGCCTAATCACCCATTTAAAATTGTCATTTTCCAGAGCTACCTTAAATAACCAGAGGGTACCATTAGTTTCCCCATGAAAGCTGCCATGAATTGCCGGAAAATCCTCCGGACACTGCCAAACATGTTGGCGATAGGCGATCCCGTTAGGCTCAATACATACCCCCCGATATTGCTAGTTCATCTTTTGTTTTCCTACCAATACCCCATCAATAACCTCAATTATATCCCAAGAAAATTGTTGTTCTTCTCCCAATTCTCCCATTCAATCATATTAAATCCCTATCTTTGGTTTTATTCCCAAATGTCGCTATGAAACACTCAAATATCTTTGGTTGGTTGTGTGCTGTCGCTATGAAACAAACATATGATACATATGTAAAAAAACAAAAATCACATGTTTTGCCAATGAAACACTCAAATGAAACACTCATATCCTATGTTATAGCCATATGAAACACAACTGGGTTTTTCCCAATCTCTTCCCATCCCTTTTCCTCAAATCCCGCCTTCAAGGATGCTTTCACCATCGGCCCTTTGGCGTCTTCGCCTTCCAAGACGTCCAGGAAGGCCTGACCGTTGGAGCGGAACGGAACCTCGAGCTGTTTGTTTGAACGGAGATGGGAAGCTAATGGAGAGATTTAGGGTTTACCTATGGTTTATGATGATTAGAACTATAGTTTTCATGGGATACTATGGTTTTAACCATGGTTTGCCTAAGGTTAATGGTGATTACCTTCCAGTAAACTAAGATAGCTATGGAAAATTAGCCGTTTATAGATGATTTACCTATTGAAAATTGTGATTTTCCATGGCTATGTTAAACTACCAGAGAGAGAGAGAGAGAGAGCATATATGTTATTATACAACATTATAACATATTATAACTATAGTTGTTGATGGGGCAAATTGGCATTATCATGGGATATATATGGGAATCAGGATATTTCATGGAATCTGATACTAGTGGAATATCATGGAAACGCATTTGTGTTTGTTTTGCCCAGTGAACCATGTAAAGCTGTTAGTCAAAGAACGCACCAGAAGATACCAGAAGCGGGCTGATCCAAACAAGTTCGGACGTCAAAAAAAAAGTGGATTTACCTACAAAATGATGGATATTTGCTGAATTGTACTGATGATTTATTGGCATTTAAGGTGAATGGGGACATTTATGGATGTACCCTCCGGCAATCCTTCACATAGCTAATAGCTATGGAAAACTGGAAAACCAATATGTTTATAAAACTAATAGGTAAATCATCTGGACACTGGTTATTCTCCATGGCTATGTTAGACTGGCTACCGGAGCATGACCTGGTCACGTTGATGGTGTGTATTTATATTTTCCGCCATCCAATTCTTGCATGGTAAATAAACCACTGGCTGAATTGTAAGAATTCACCTGAAGAGATCCTGACATGTTAGGTGATTTTGGGATCCAACATAAATTAAGTGAAATGACATGAGCAATGTTCAAAACCATCTGTCATCCCACTATACTGGCCGCTTAAGAAGATTTCCCGGAATGGACCCCAACAATCCCCAATATTGGATAGTATGGGGCCCTATATAATATCATAGCAACCCCCAAAAGCTTATTGTAAGTTTCATTCTTTCTGCCCCAGCCAAACCTAGGCTAAGGGGGATTAAGGGGGTAGGGATATAATAAACCACCAACAGGGATCTAGCTGCTACTACTCATATGAGTTTACCAAACTCTCCGTCGTCCAAGGTCGGCCCAAAATCATCGCGTCCTCGCCTCCTCCTCCTGTGGATCCGTCTCGGCGTTCTCCCCCTGGCGCAGCTGCCGTGCGGTGCCGCCGTCCGTTTTTTTTTTCCGGGGTGGTTTAAGTGGGTGGGGCCATGATCTGAATGGCTAGGTAACATCTTTCTTCCAAGACCAATATGCAACACAATAATAGCAACATATGACAATAAGAGTACATAGCAATCATTGATATTCATTCATAGATTGTAAACAAACACACGCACATGTATATAGATATATTCATAACAAAATAGTAATAATCATCATCAAAAGAGAAAAGCGATGCACTTGTGAATGCCTATTCTGAATACACATTACATATAGTATTATAATGTATTATATAGTATTATTACAATTTATCTACTCTATATTCAAATATCTATTGTATATATACCCACATGACTGGGCCATGTTTGGGCTGAATGTTTGCAAGTATTCCGTGCATGGAGTGTCTGGTGGCATATGGGCCTCAATAGGCATTCATCACTAGGGGGGATGATACCCCAAATCAACCAAGGTGTATAAATCTGTGGTTGACACGAATCAGTAGATAAGCTGCTGGCCCGCAGGATGTCCATGGTTTATGATGAAATCAGTCTCTGGCAACGCGAAGAACACGCGTGGATGAGGATGCTTCAATTCCGAACGTACCATCTAATATGTTTAACATAGCTATGGAAAATGGTCCCTGTACACATATTTTACCTATGAATAGAACTGTTTTCAACAATAGCTATGTGTCAAATGACCACAGGGTCATCTTCCAGTGCTACGTTTGATTGCGAAATAGTGGACGCTCAGCTACATGTCTGGTCGAATTTCCAGGCTCAAAGGATCTACCAGGGTGGTCCCTGTTCCTATGGATCCCCCATGATCCCACTCCGTACGCACCCCGGTGTCGCCCCTTTTGTACGGGTTGGTCGTGAAAAACGGGCCATGGTGAAGAACCGGATTCCCCTGATGGATTGTGATAATCCCAAGATTTTGGTGAATATAATCCCTGAACATCCCTGAGCTAATCATTAAACAACCGGCGTTTAGCAGCCACTGCTTCAATGGAAAGGAGCGGGAACCCTGTTCCAGCTTCCACCGACAGTACTGCTCGCACAGTTACTTACCTGGAGCCTGGTTATACAACCCAGAAATAAGTGGGATATAATTCTATACACGTTTGTGTACAAATGTGTGGCAAGAAACATATCTCAGTTTCATATGCAGACTAACATAGCCTTTGTCAAAGAGGGGTCTGGAAGGAGGTTTTCCTCTAAAACTGTGATTGTCAGGGTCCATGTTAGTTGGGAGGATGCTAAATCCACTAAAAAAACAAATCCCACAAACATCATTAATGTGTGATGATTCAACACCCTAAATTTCAGCCCCAGGTTACAGTTAGTGGCTATGGCTAATTACCCCAGTTTTTTTTGTTGAAATGTCCGTGCCCCCCCAATTCATTCCCATTAAACTTCCCAGTTTCTCAGCACCTCCACAGCCATGGTCTGGTCTCCTGCGGCCGAAGCCAACTCGTCATCGGCCTGGCTTTGGGGGTGTGGGAAAGGGATGAAGAGCCCTGTATGTCATTGGTATTCGACCAAAAAAGAAACTGGTTTCCTGTAAGTTCCCTGGTAAGTCAGCTGAAGCAACTGGGCACACAGAATAGGATCAACTGACCTGAAACGAGTGCACTCAGTTTGGGGATTCTTGCGGTTTCCTCTCCCACACTGGCATCGAAAGTCGTGAAAGCTCCATGTCCTTGAACACATGATCCCCCGTGTCCAATCCATTTGCCGCACGTCCAAGGCAACAAGTTCTATATGTATTGAACAACTAACTCTCAGGCAATTACATATTGCATGAGAAGTTTCGAGATAGCTTTCTGTTAAAACAATCCCATGGTGAACAATTTCCACATGGATGTCACGTAAATACGGTGCGCTCCAGCTTCATGATCATCGTTTGCGGGAGGTTGTTTTCAGGCCGTTGCTGCCTGAAATCTTGCCAACGTGGTGATGGGGTCAAGCTTATGATAGCATATCTTAGGGGTTAAACATCCATAAATAAGAGCTGTTTTGATGTGGAACCAAGGTTCTGACCAGGTGTTGCGCCAAGGACAATCAGTCTGCGTCTCTACAAGTTCCAGTATGTTACGGTTTGTGGCAGGTATGGGTCAAAACCCTTCTGTTGATCCAAGCGAAATAGCTGGCAATTATGGAGGTTCATCCGATTCATCCCCCCCAAATTGATGGGAATATTGCGATCTGGATAATCAATCAGAATATCAGGATAATCCCTAGTTATGGGTAGATTCTCATCTTGTGATCCGTTCTAATCCCCCCCATTTTGATCCAAATCCAGGTGTTCAAGGCGCCCAAATTTGCGCCTGGAAGAGGCTGTACAAATCCTGCCAGAAATGGCCCGGCCCTGTGGCCATTGCCGACCTCAGATATCTACAGATACACCTTGTGTACATGTGCTGTACATACTCATATCTTAATTCTTAGTAGATGTACATGTCATGTAAGTGTTTTTTCTATTAACAAACATACATACATTTTTGAGATAATATATATATATATATATTATTATTGTTATTATATATATATGTGTGTGTGTTTGTGTGTTCCAAGCATAAGTTGTTTTAAATAACTATACACAAGCATGTTTGAACAGACATCAACCCAGCTGCACAGCTGGAACACCGGGGCAGGTCCATGGGATTCCGCCGTGGAGACTGGGTCGCCGCGCTGAAAAAGCAGGGACTGAACCTGGCGGTGGGGAAGCAGGGGGTGCATCCCACCGAGTAACTGGAGGCATTTACATATACTATACATATATACACACATAAATAGGTAGATATAGATACATACATAGACATAGATATATAAATATACATAGATATAAACATGTACTGTATATATATATATATAGTATGTATATATATATATATATACATAGATATAGATATATAAAGTTATATGCATATGAGGTGAGGCCCCCTAAATAGCTATGTTGGCATAGAACTTGGTTAACTAGCTTTGATTTGGGGGATATAAGTAAAGTTGATAGAGGTTTTCAACCAACTTGCAACTGGGGGGGCTCACCTGTATATAGTCCCCAGGAAAACGGAAACGTAAATCATCACCAAATTACCATGGCATTGCTTTCCCAGTTTTTTGGAGATTATATCACATAGAATGTGGCAATATACCCTTGGGCGAAATATGGTTCTTACCTACATTCAAATATGGCCGTCAAACATGGGAAAATGATGAATGCTATTATGGGATATGATCATATGAAATTTTCGGATACTAATGGATAACCAACAATGATATATATATATATACATAAAGTGGGGTCTTGTCTAAAATCTTGGATTTACAATGATTTGGGGGTTTCCTAAAATAGGGGTACCTCCAAATCATCCAAGTCATTAGATCATAACTTTGTATCCCCATGGTTTTGGGGATTCCACACTTTAAACAATGATTTATCCCAATGACTTTTGGGTTTGGGACAAAGAAACATTGGAGTTTAGGGCATCACTCAATCATTGGATTGACTCACCACGACTCACCTGACAATTTGTTTGGGGCCTTATTTCCAAACAACTGCCTTTTTTGGGTAGGGCTGTTGACAGGCCCCAAATGATAGATTTGGTAAATCATGCATGTCTTGTTACTAGGATTGTTACACTAGTTCGCTATGAGTCATGATGGAAACTGGGGGACGCCTTCACTCATCGCATGTGTCACTTCTCTGGGAGCTCAAGACAAGGATCAGAAGAAATCCCAAACCAAAATCATTCATGTTGTTGGAAAGCCCAAGAGAGATAGAAAGGCCAAACCCTAGAGTAACATGTCCATGTTAAATGGGTAAAATCCCATTAAAATGATGAAAGAATCCTCACATTGATTGGTTAAACCCCATAGCTCCTTAGCTCCCTTCCGACCACCAAATAGTCAAACAGTTGGGAATGAAAAAAGAAAATACTACAGAAAATGCATTGGATTATTGGTATTATCTATATATATATATATGCGCTAAAACTCTTTGGTAGTCATCAGTTTAGCAGTTTGCCAGTGGTATCACATAGTCTTAGGGAAGTAATTCTCAAGTAATACCATTAGTAAATACCATTAACACCAGTAATACCATCATTTACTAATGATATTGAAACTCAGTGAAACTCTCCTAAAAAAACATAATATCTAGGAATACCAATAGTTATCCATGGTTTAGTTACCCAGAACTCTGCACCATGAAGCGATATTCATTAGCACTTACCTATTCTTCAGTTGCTATATATACCTATCATCAGTTACCATGATTATATAGTAGTACCATTACATTGATCACACATGATAAACTTACTGGTGCTTAGTAGGGAATGGGAGAATGGGATGATTATTTTCATGGTTATTATAGGTCATTCCCCCATTCCCTGCTAAGCACCAGTAAGTAAAGTAATGGCTTCCTTATCTTTTTGGGGGTTGCTACCGCCACTCGCCAGGCTCGCCATGGGCGGTTGAGGATCTTCCTGGCCAAGGTTCCAGTGTTTCAGACGAGCAATAGACGAGCAATGGGTAAATGATGATTTTAAGCAACAAAGATTAAGATGGTGATTCAATGGGTAAATGGTGCTTTAATGGAATTTTGAAATGGCTACATGATGATCCAATGGTGACTTAGTGGTACTAATTTAGTTCATCTATATTTGAACTAGCAAGTGCGATTATAGTGCGATTTTAGTGGGAATGATATGGGGTATTAGTGAAGTATGATGGTTACAACATGTTAGCTAAGTTGGCTTCTTTCACTAGGCAAAATCTAGGGTGTATGATATATATATATAAATATATAGAGAGAGAGAGATTTAAATATATGTAACACAGGTTATAGTTAGGGAGGCACATTGTTATAGATACCTCCCGATATGGGCCCCTAATATGAACAAACACAATGCTAACCGATGCTAATTCAATGTTTCTTGAATTTTTCAGCGGGCAATTCATAGAATTAGAAGGAAGGGATTGATGAACCTGCAGTGGGCTAATGGATAAGAAACATGGGACACATTCCATATTGCTAGCTGTGTTGGCGATATGCGCATGGGCCAAACTTGGATACCTCGAAACGGGATGGTTGATGATCAGGTCCGTCTGTGTGGGACCCCATAGGCTTACAGGCCAAACCCCAACCAACTCCGCTGGTTCAAAGCCCTGACTCACCCTTTTCGCGCGTGGCGCGCAGTCCGTGAGGATTGAGCTGTTCTTTGGCCAACGGCAAAGTGATAATTGGTTACTTTGTGGTCTTTTAGGCTGGTGGTTTCCTATGGTTTCCTCTGAACATATATACCATTGGGGATCATACAAAGGGATTGAAATCACCAACAGCTCACTCCCCATACCATTGCTTAGAAAAATCAAAGGACGTGGGCTGAGGTCCGCCAATTTGAGGCCGACTGCATGTCCTCCATAGTGATCGCACTACGAAAGCTGAAACTGAACAGCAGCGACCCATCGTATATCCAGGATCGCTGCCGCAAAACTGCCAAAATTGCCAGGTTTCTTTGGCACCTTTTCCGTCCGAATCACAAAAGAAACACTTAAAACCTCAGGAGAGTCCGAATCACCCAAGTCTGGAATGATGAAAGTTTTGCAACATCCAATGTGTTCATCATTTTTGTGAGGAAATCTTCTGAACATGATGGGGCCAAAAAAACAGCAACCACTTGCTTCAAGGTGCGGCACTGTACAGCTCGAAGCAAGACATTTCTTCAAGCCACGGGTGTCCACTTCAAAACCATACGACAAATCATCAAACGATGAATCTTTATATGTAGCTTCGAATTGTCGTTAGGTTGGCAATGGTTGGCACAAGGATGACTTTCATTCAAACACTTCGCCTGCCACTTGCCCCTTCAAGTGCTCGCAACATGGTAGCCCATGGCCCAACTGGCCACCCACTACCAATCCGCAGGGCTTTGTCTCACCGCAGGGCCAATGGTTCCCGGTTGTATGGCCACGAGGGGTTGGCATGTCGGGAACCGGTGTAGGTCCTTGGTGCGGCAATGAGGACCTACATAGCCGGCACCGAGCAACTACCAATCCTTAGCTTAGCTAAGTTCAAGTCAGTTCATTTCATTTCGCTTGCATATGATATCTCAGGGTCATTAAATCCATGTGTTTGGTCTTGTTTGCTGGCCTACCCATATCTACGGTCCTCTGCTTTTTGTGTATATCACCAATGTGCCCCACATACACATCTCCAAAATCCGAAATAGAACTTGGAAACCCAAAATGTGCTCATTGCCGATAAGAAAATCATCTTCCAACTCGATTCTAGTGGGGTCCATGTGGGTTTGTCTGAAAATGCGGCACCCTGAATTCCACCGAAATAGCAGAATTTTCACCAAAAAATGGTTATGTGGGAGGATACTTATATAGATGGGCCAAAGACTTACTGAGAGCCACTGATTCATATGTGGATAACCACTACGATAGACATACCCAGTTACAAAGAGATTCCAAACCAGCTGGGCCATGAAACATACCACTATCCCATCTCAGTTCCTATTAGTTGCTCATAGCAATCAACATAACACTTTTCCATGTATTGACCCCCCTTTAAAAAGCAATCAACCATCATTTGTCAATGACATCCCCATATGTTTGATAATAAAACCCTCATGAAACCCCTATCAATGGTGGTTACATCCCATGAAAAAGCCACCCTGTATCATAACATATTATAACGAATCAACGGGTTTTACTTGTCTCATTGGTGGTTTTCAAGCCATCCCAAAACATATTTATCGTCTCAAACAACCTTCCCCATCCCAAGTATGGGAGCGAGTTGAAAAACAACAAATATTTGAAGACACCAGCCAGTTTGATTTACCAAAGCTAGCACTTCACAATTTCAGATCAGTCCATTTATAGAGTTCTTCGTGGCCCAGTTTTTCCAACCCATGGCCGCCGCCCATCCGTGGCGTTCCCCCTGGTGACACTATCCTCCACAAAAAGCGTCTGTTCCTCCGCAGGGAGCATCCGCAGCTCCTGATCGATGTTCTTCCCCAAGATGTCCATGCGATTTCCGGCCTGTCAAGGCGAATTCGTGGTTGATCTATGGTGGGGATCATCAATTGTGGTATGAAAACGGTGATTTCATGGAATGACTGACCGTATTTCATGGGGATATATTGGGATATCATCATTGAATTGGATCTATTGTATAATCCCATCCCCTCTTCAGATTAGTTACGCCCACCTGGCCTATGGTCCCAGTCAAATGCGGTTTCATCTCTTATATCCACCATGGTTTCTCGGGGAGTTTCATATGAACAGGGGACAGGATTTCTCTGACTACTGGGGACAGAATGGGAATGAATATCATCCACTCGCCTGAAGTTGATGATGATCTTGGATTTGGGCCAAGTCGCTGCCCTAAAGCAACACAAGAATTACTGAATTACCCAGTAAATTCTCTAACAGTGTAGTGAATGAACTAGTGAACAAATGATAAATAACATGTCATCTTCAGCCAGGAAGAAGAAGAAGAGAAGAAGAAGAAAAAGAAGAAGTTAAATAGTGTTATTGCATTGGCTCAGTAGGGTCTATCCATGAATGGGTCAATCATTTTCTGGTTGATCGTCGAAGAAACCCAAAAATGGCCGGCTGGGCAATCAATGGAAAATCATCGAACTGATTTTCTTCCAGCTAGCCAGGTTTGATTACCAAAGAGTATGAATTGGCTCATTGGTTCGTAGTCAAGAGGCATTTCATTGGTGTTTTTGTTCAGATGTGTCATGGTTTTCCCTTATTTTACAGATGTCCTGCCTGTTGATCTAACATTATACAGCACAGCATTGCAAAGTCACCGGCTCCTGATGATAGCGCTGGAGATTCTCTGGATCTGCCGACCATCGAGCAGACTCCCGCGTGAAGGGTGGAGACTTACTCGAGTAAATACTCACGAAATGACCTCGGAGGCATTTTCAAAAGCTGAAGCGACAACTGGTATGCCCTGGGATCTTTTTTTCCCTGGTCTGATTGAATGGTACCCTCCGGTAATCAAACATAGCAATTGGAAATCCCCGAACTAAATGGAGGTTTCTAGCTGGGAAAATCATCGAACTAACTGGTGGATTTTCCATCAAGCCACGTTTGATTACCAGAGGGTATCCAATTCACTAGCAACAACTTAAGCCTTCTTTTGCGGGGGGCGATCCTGCCCAGAAATTCGCGCCCCCAGCTGAGTCACCAATGAAGCGCTCGTAGTAATCCATGAAGTCAGGGTGCTCATCGTAGAGGCCTTCCGAGAAAAAACATGAGATGTCTATGGGACATGACATGGGATTTTCACAGGATAGCATTCCTTATATCATCTTATATCTATGAATGTGGGAAACCAAACAATATAAAAAGACATCAAACATCTCCATTATCACCAAAAATTGGTGCATACAAAATCTGAGGTTTATGATTGTTGGATTTGCCTCATATAAATATATATATATATATACACATAATTATATCAAAAAAATAGAGGTTCAGCATCATTGATACAGTATCTATTGTAGATCCAAGAATGAACGCATCGACGGATCTATCATGATCTATCATACTTTTGGATACTTTCTGGCCATTTAACTATATTATATAGCAATTGAATATGAAAATGATCCATATATTATAGATAAATTACCTATCAAACATGGTGTTTTCATATGTCTTCCCATAGCGTGATTTCCCATAGCGTGAAATTACCAGCTGGTATGGATCGACAGTGGTGGACTTGGGCTGTGACAACACTGTCGGCATATAACCTGGTGCCAAACTTCAGTGGAAGCCTAGCGAAGCCGCGTGCCAACAAAAACAGAATACTATCCGAATGTGACCATAACATGGATGCAAATGGCTGACATTTGACCAATTCTGACCATGACCTCTACATACCTCCACCATCCTCTGCTCGTCTGCTGCCTGTTTCTCGCGCTGCCCAAAAATGCAATCTCATCCAGTTTCGCGCGTCCTTGGCACAGCAACCCTCGGCCCAAGCATCAGAAGGCCGGAGTCTCTGTAATCTGTAGCTAAGTAAGACATGTCGTCGCATATCATCTGTAGGTACGGTATGGGGAGATTATGAACTCCGATCTCAGGCATGATCTACAGCATGACTTGTCGTTGACTACCAATTACATCATTTCTATTACAATATATACTAGTCTATACTTCATGCAATTGCATCCATGAATGCATTCCCTTCACAAATGGAGACTCACCAGCAGATATGGATCCAGCTTCAAAAAATCGAATCCCTCCGAAATTGATAAATTATATATTGCAGGCCATGTTCCATATCATTCTCCCATATCTTCTCACTTTTTTGGTGGATTTTACCAATCATTAGGACATTCACCGAGGAACCCTCGTCAAAGAAGTGGCAAATATAAACATCCATCATTAGATGGATTTTCCCAGCTATAAACCTCCATTTATTCATTTCGAGGGGGTTTCCCATTGCCATGTTTGATGACCGGAGGAAAAACACCGCGGGGAGGGCCTCTGGCTGGAACTTCTGCCCCATCTGCTGCGGCGCGCGCTTCGGGGAATACCAGGCCGCGAAGTGAGCGGTGCTGCGGTCGTGGGACACCTCCGGCACGACACGGGGCACTGTACGAAGATTGCCATGGGGATGAGTTGAAACCCAGGGGGTTCATATGGCTGAAGATCAAAATCACCGGGAACTATGGATGTTCATCTCGCTGAAAATGGTGTTTAGAGTTTTTGATCCATAGCCATATGGCAAGAAAAAATAGTTTCAAAGCACAAACCAACAGTTGTACTGGCTCGATCATCTATATCCCCGCACTTTATCCCATGATCTCTCTTTTGAAGTTGGAAAACAACAGTAGTCAACAAAATTCAACAAATGTGTGACTCTGCAAATGGGGTACACCCCAACTTATAGCAATGTTCACAGGGAAATTATGGTGGATCTTCATGAACCACCATTCACACGTTGATTTAGGTGTTGAACCCCTTAAATGTGTCCCTAAATGATCCTAAATGTTCAAACAAACCAGAATTCACCAACATTAATTGACCACAATTTTCCTCTGGTTTATAACCATTATGAATCACAATTAACCACAACTTTCCATTGGTTGAACATGGTTTAACCATACTTCACCATGAATTTCGCCAAGATGTCAGACCTTGCTTCCTCCACCCGTCTGCCTGCATGGTCTCGTCACCGAAGTGCATGAACTTCCTAGGCCATCCATGCAGGGAACGTCTGATGGAACTGCCCAAAGACAGAGAAAGTTCAAAGGATGGCCACTTACCGATGGAAAATCGTCGATTTACCCATCAAAATTGTGATTTAAGGGGCGTTTAATGGAAATCGCCCGTTCATAGCTTCGGACATCCATCTAGAGAGAGATTTTCCAGCAAACCAGGTTTGATTTCCAGAGAGTAGCCCAGATCTGGAAGATCATTGGGAGCCAGGTTTTTGAATCAGAAGCAGCATTTTGGCGAACAACCTAGGAAGCAGCCGGCTAATTAACCAGTGGACCCATCCATAAGGAACCCTATCTCCCTTGTCACCAAATGTAATGAACACAATATAGCATACATCTGCCATGTGGTCAAAACACTGTAGTATATGAATTCTGGTCATCCCACTACCAAATTGGGAATCCTAAAGACTTGGCAACTATCATTCCGAATGGACCATCAAATTTTCGATTCTAGTTCGTTGATGCTAGGTATGGCCTATCTATCCTAACATGTGCTCTAAAATCCTAGGTTTCAATTTTTAAAACATGTTACCCTCTGGTAAATTAACATAGACCCTGGCAAATAGGGATTGGAAGATTAGTTTCCTCTAGAAAATGGTGATTTTCAGGGTCTATGTTAATTTACCAGAGGGTAAACCCAACTTTTTACCATGACAGATTTGGGATTTCCACGAAAGGGTCCACGACATTCACCCACCGTCCAGTGGACAGGCGCTTCGCCCAGACGCTTGGGACGAGTGCGGCGTTCCTGCGTCCAGGGGGTGCCGTAGCCCAGCTTCTCCTCGGCTTCCGTAGCAGCATCGGTGGAACGAACCGCGAGTTACCCTTTGATTGGGATCCACTGGGGTATTACCCTGTGGTTGTTTAACATAGCCATGGAAAATGGCTAATTTTGGATGATTTTCCCAGCTAGAAACCTCCATTTATAGTGGATTTTCCATGGCTAAGTTAAATAATCAGAGGGTATAATTTCTACGGATCCAAGGAGCTTCTGAGGAAGTATTTACAGTGGTGGGATTGGAATACACTGGCCCTATGAATCCAAGCACTTCCTGAGAAGGTATACTTAAGCCCCCAATCATACCCTAAATACTTCATCAGAAGGTACTTGGATCCATAGGGTGAGATTGTATCATGGTGATGTTGGAAATATATTCCATGGGGATAAAATGGCGATCACCATTCTTGATAGCTATAGAACATGTTACCATTTTTTAGCAGGTACATCGAACTATATGGGCCATGGCTTCCATATATAGCTATGTTAATATTGGTTTCCCTTGGGCAATCTAACAATGGGGATGTTTGCTGGGATTTAATCTAAGGAAATCTATCACCTCCACTATGGTAAAAATATGTAAACAAATGTACAACATAAATAAGTATATTCCTCTCTGATAATTGCTACATAGCACACTTTGAAAATAACAACCATGTAGGTACATCATTGAGCTCATTGGGCCATGGCTTCCATACAGCTATGCTGGAGGGTGACATACTGAATTCTGAGCTGGTGACTCGGGTCATGAACGATATAAGATGAGATAAGATATGACGAACTCTCTTACTCCTGATGCAGCCAGCGTTGCAACTGGCAAACTGGCACATTGACAAAAATCGAAACATCACAAATTATCATCAAACATGATCAAACATCCATATTATGCAGGAAAATCCCATAATCCTACAATTTAAACATCCCCATCTCTTTGTTAGACTTCCATCTGCCCAGGAGCCCTTCTTTTCGTCGAGCATCCGCAATCCAATTGGCGAAACGCTCCCCATGTGGCTCCGAGTGCTCTGCAATGAACCTGGAGGGTCCAATGGGACCAATGGGTCCAATGGGTCCAGCCGCTATGGACTGATTATTTTTGATGATAATCCACAGGGGGCCTCTGGTTTTTGTACCAGGAAAATGCCAATGTTCGCGGGGTATCCTTAAGAGGCATGAATTCAAACAGGCCAGCTGCATTGACATGACGTGGGGAATATCAAGGTTCCCAGCGGCCATTGGGTCTATACATACTGGGGCATATGTTCAAGGTACTTTAAGAGAACCTCACATTCTTGGTTCCAATTGCCAGACGTGAACGGATCCAAAGGGATGTTTCAACTGATGATAAACCTGTATATATATATACATCAACCCAAGCGCATCTTGCTACCAGGTTCCAAGTCTAAAAGTTCGAAATCCGTAAAGATTCGATTGCAACCCACTTTCATGTGACTTTCCACTAGCCATTTAGCCATCTTCAATCGTTGCAAATAGGTCCCCCCAACCCTTGAGCTAACTAACCCATCAGTTTGAAATATGTATGCATGCACATGTATATATACTTAATATAATATATACGTGTTATTTGTATAAATGTCTGTATGTCAAACATGTCTATGTGTGTATGTGTGTGTGTGTTTGCTGATCTTTGCATTGTTTGCACGCAGGTATATGCACATATAAGTATCTATTTATCTATATATATATATATTTATACACATACTGTACATGTAAAATTAAATAACAACACACACACACAACAATGTAAAATCATAGGTTAAACACTTCTAGGGAGGTATTAGGTGGGGGGGTGCATAAATATATATATATATATATATAATATATATATATATTTATATATAAATACAATGAACTAAGTCTATAGTCACATAGCATTACTTTTGCATACATACACACATGACATATCATTTTCATGGCATGTTTTTACCCTCCAAAACGACCTGGCATGACCTGGCCCTCGTCTGACTCAGCGGGCGCACTGGTCGATGTGAGGATCCACAAAGCATCGCTCGTAGAACTTTCCCGTGAAGCGCCGCAGCTTCTCCATGCCGACCCTCGACGGAGCCCATGGGTGGGGATGTTCACCAGAAATGCCAACGGCAATGGGCTATTCAGGCTATCATTTCAATACCAAAACTACCAAGGTGTTTTAGTTTAGTTACAAAATGTATCATATCAAATCAGATTTCAATGGTTATAGACAGTGAAGAATCATGAGAAGTGCTGAGGAACTACCCTTTCATGGTCCACATGGCTGATATCAACCCATTGCTACCCATCATCCCGACCATCTCCCAATTTGTGAACGTCTGATCAAGTCAAATCCTCAGTTTCACTGGATTCGTTGAAGGGAACATCTAAACCGGAAACCATGGTTTTTCCCATCAAGTACAAGGCTTTCCTTGTCAATTTTCCCTTAAAGCAATCCAATGAGAACTCTTAAAATAGCCACAACTGGAGCTATCCCCTACTTTCAGGGTAGTTCATATCCCTTGAAACCAAATCCAGTGACGCTTGCTACCCTTTGGTAAACTGACATTGCCATGGAAAATGACCCGTTTATATATGATTTATGATGATATTCCTATTCAAAATAGTAATTTTCAATGGAAACGTTAATTTACCAGAGGGTAATGGCAAACTACGGGGAGCCCCCCTCGAAAAGCCCAGATTCTTCTCCACAAGCCTTCCTTGGCAGCGACACACACAAGAACCCGTTTGTCACAGCATCAGTGAAGTTGATTGAAAATGGGGATTCGAACATCACCAATGGAATATCATGGATAATGATAGATAAGATGAAATATAATTCTAGATAATGAACAATAATGATGTTAGTAACAAGACACAACCCAATCAAAAAAGGCGGATAAGAGGCATTGAAAAGCCCTTGTCATCGTGGCTGTTGCTGGTTAAGATTAACCTGAGTAAGCCCTTGGGGTCACCAAATGGGAGGAGGAGGTGGTTGAATCCTCGCCCGCTCAGACCAAAATTTCAATGATGGCAGTCCAGGATTAATTGGCCATGGTCAATAAAATGGGAGGAATACCAGAAGGTTGCAAATCGCGACAGTATGGTTTTAGACAAGTTAACCGCCTATTTAACGAAACCATGTTTCAACGTTAATTAGTCCTGCAAATATATACAATGTTCAACGTTTGCAAATACGGTCGGACACTTGGGGTTGCCCTACCCCTCCAACGCCTTTTAAAATAGTTCAACAAATGTGCAGGCAAGACTTTGGCGGTACTTGCGCACCTGAAGGGTAGACAAAAGGATCGGGCTTCTTGTTGGCTGAAAGAGCAAACCAATGCTGTTGTTACAAAACCCACTATTTACATCTATTTACTATTTGTAGGTCATATCCCGATCTTTGTTGCAAACCTCATCTTTTGCATGCAAAAACGAATCAACATTGGGTACCCCAATACAAGTATGGTGTACGAGTAAGAATAAACAAACATCTATGGTCCCGTGGGTCTTAAAATGTGACCCATGTCCACATATTTCACCCGAATCCATCTATTGGGCATGGGTAGATTGTTTTTTATTAACTCACCTGACTAGTTTGGCCGTCAAAATCAGAAAATGGGCTCGTTTCCAGAATTGGATCCAATTCCCGTCATTTACGATAACGTCACGATGTGAAGTCGTGATAATCGCTTCAGTCAAAGATTATATCCGGGTTGGCATATCATATCCCTTACTGTATGGATCACAATCTCCAGTGTTGCTGACAAAATCTGCATTTGTGTCGGTGAAATCCCCAATCCTTGGCACTATATGTTTTTTTTCAGAAATTCTTCTAGTTCAACGACACTAATCCCGACTTTTCCAGGTGAAACTACCATGTTTCATCATGTTTCCAGGTTTCCCTACCATTTTTGCACCATTTTCTTGGTGAACTCATCCCTCAACATGTGATTCCCCTTGATCCATTGGCTGGTCATCTCCTCCGCCCGTTCCTCGGCCAAGCCGCTGGTGGCTTCAGACGGCGAATGCGCACCATGAATCACCTCGAGCCCGAAGGCGCGACTTAGTACGACTTGCTAGTGTAGTGATGATTGTGTAGTGATATCATGATTATATGACTTACTATAATCATCTATAATCTATAGTCATAATGATTATTTAATGATACTATTGAATGACTTACTAATGATTTTATAGCGGAATCACACTCTATTGCAATCATTCCGTAAAATTACGTTCTTTGCGTGATCCCCACCCTGACACATTATTCTGGGATGGTTTCTGACATATACCATCTGGAAGTATACATTATAAGATATATTCAGACATTCCATCTGACATTCTATTCTGTCATTGGATTGGTTTAAGGGAAAATTTACAGGAAACCATGGATTTTCCCATGAAATATAGGGGTTTCCTGTAAATTTTCCCATTAACCAATCCAATGACTATTCTGACATTCTCTCTCTAACATGGGCACTGCCGGACCTCAACCACGCCGGATCTCGGTGGGCAGTGCCCGATACAGTATCTGCTATTGATATAATGTGGGTAAAACAATAATAAACCACCCATTTTGGAATGGTTTATACCACCTATTTGTGGTGATTTGGGGGATGGTTTATTATTGTTTTACCCACATTAATATAGATTCAAATGGTCCTCCTGATCACACTTGAAACCGTGGCGGACGCTGCCGATAATCTTCCAATTTTAAACCAGGGATTATGATGGATTGCGCATGATTGTCCATTCCCATCTCGGACTCCGCGGTTCCCAAAACATGACATTTATCTCAAACACATTAGACTCAAACAGCCTCGCAACTTGACATGTCATGTTTTTTCCATGTTTTGCTACCCTGAAGTTCCCTGAAGTGAAGGATTTCCCAAAGGTATACCCTGCAAGGATTTCCGATCATCGGATCCACCTGCATGGGAATGAAGCTGTTGGCTGCCATGGGTGCCATACGTGCCATCACCAGGGCTTGCTCGGAGAAGTGCTGCTTTTCCTGCTGCAAAGACTTGGTGGACAATGGATGCGTCCCAGAAACCGGGGACCATACCCTCTGATGATCTAACATAGCGAACTGGAAACCATGTCCCATTTAGTTCGAGGATTTACCTATTAGTGATTTTCCTTGGCTATGTTAAATCACCAAAGAGGAAGTGGTTTATAATCTGCAAAAGTAAGAACTGGGGATAGTCCATAACTGGGTCATTAAGAAAAAAACATGGGCTGAGGTTCGGATGTCTTACCCAAACAAACTACAATATTTTTTTTGATGGGTAGAGAGTTGAACTCTAATAAAGAAACTGAACCCCACCAAAGCAGAAACTGCTGCTTCACTCTCAACACACCAGAGCATCAAGATGCATCAAGCCGGCCACAGTTATCCAAACATGCAGTATGACAGGTAGGTCTTCTGCATCCGACATCCCTAACTGATCTGAAAATAGTGTACCACTCGAAATATCCAAGTGGTTTATCATGTTTCCTTAAAGTTAACCCGCGATCACAAAACCCAAATCATAAATTTGGCGGGGTTCCTCTAAATAAAATAACTACAAAGGGTGAATTCTTGTGGCACCCTCCAAATTGAACATTCCAGTGGTTTATTCCTCTGGAGTTTACTTGCAATACTTTAAACATGAATCCCTGTAGATTCCCCAGTCGTAGTGGATTTCCTGTTGGGAAAAATCAGGTGATCCCTCGATGTTTGAACCCCGACGCCTTCACAATGTCTGGGTCGTTCTCCAATTCGTTCTTGGCTTCTTCCGCCTCTTTGCTTAAAAACATGCCGTTGATGGGGCACGGCACGTTTTCCTTGCCTGGAGCAGTGCTGATACACCGGGGGACCTTTCGCCTCCACGTTGCCAGCACCGGAATGATCATCTGCATCTCTGACTGGTAGGGGTGGGTCCTCCTTGCAAGCTTTCCTACAAACATCTGTTGACTTTAAAAGCACGCTGGAAGTTTGGCGTCCTTGGTGTTGACTCCTTACAACAAATTTGCAAACTGGTGGTTGGTTCCCCACCTGCCAGGTGAGGGTTGCTAGATTTTATCACAGCTGCGCGGGGGGGGGGC
>BGPT01001062.1:105712-122303 GCA_003297045.1 Symbiodinium sp. clade C Y103
CAGATAGAATGTCAGAGCATATGTCAGAGAAAATATCAGATAGAATGCCAAGAGGAAGAGGAGGAGAGGACAACTCTGATGAAATCTAGAGACCGAAGGTCTCTAGATTTCATCAGAGTTGTCCNCATAAAGTTTTGCCAGAAAAAGAATGTCAAAATCTGTATCACACTATATTCCAAAGAAAGTATCGTGGTGGGGATCACTCGAAGCAAAGTAATTTTATCAAATTGAATTGGGGGCACTACCGTATTGATAGCAAGATTTAAACATAGCATGTCATTTCTTTTTTGGCGGGGCAGGACCCCAACTAAACAACCAAGGACTTATTGATTGATGGTTAGTGAGAAACTCAGGAAAACAATGCGCTGGATCCTTCATCATCATCACCATTACCATCACCATTACCATCACACATATATAGTCATATGAATAAATACCATATCATGTCATGTCATATCCACGTGTTTGCCGCTTATGGCATATTTACAAATGATCATAGGAGATCTAAGGGGACCACAAGCGTAAGGAATACCTCAACCATACCTGTTGCTACTAGGTTCCTTAGACATGAGGTTTGCCATAATAACAAATAATCATATCATACCATACCGGATACCATATCATATCATATCATGTTATATTTCATGGTATATAAACATGCTCGTGGGTCCTGGGTTATTATATGTTTATATTCATATATGGCTATGGCTCAAAATTACGGTACCAAAAATGGCTCCATGTTTAATGGTAGATTAACATCAACCAAGCAATTATAGGGTTAATACCATCTGGTAAATTAACATAGACCCTGGCAAATAGGGATTGGAAGATTAGTTTCCTCTAAAAATAGCAATTCTCAGGGTCTATGTTAATATACCAGAGGGTAATTTTGAGCCATAGCCATATGAGGCTAGTGAGATAAGCAGCAGAATTCTCAGCTCTCACCAAGCCTGGCGGAATGGGATGAGGTGCCGCATGCGCGCCATGTGGAGCTGCTTCCTGGGCCGGACCGGTGGACCGCTGGAAGGGCCTAGGAAGGTCTGGGAAAATGCCGGGCAAATGTGGGGATCATGTGGGTTTCAGCCAAAATAAGTTGGAGATAGTGGGATGATATAGTTGGTGGTTAATAGTGGGATGACATTTGTGGGAGATGAATTTCTAGGTAGTACGAAAAAATAGTGGAACTACAACCCAATAGGTGTCTGATATGGGATTCCTATAATCAACCATCGTAAAAATTGAAGTTTCCGACATTGGGTATACCCCTAGAAATGGGATGCTGTTTATTGTGAGACCCAACTGGTTGGTTAATGGGATTGTCTATGGCATTGGGCTTACCACATTACAGCCATTTTAATGGAAAATAAACATGTCGGTTTGATGTTCATCCATTTTTGAAGTGAACATGTTTGGAAGATAACTAAATTCCATGGTTGAGAATATTGTTTATTCCCTTCTCCGTTAACATGGATATACAAGCTGGAAATTGCTTGGGTATAATACAAGCATAAAACAGCAATTCAAACTGCTGGCGAATCTAAGGTTGGTGTGGTTTCATTTAACTGTTTTTTTGATGAATATGTTGGGAACAAAAAAACTCATTAGATTTGTCCAAAATCATGTCCCCAAATCCAAGCTGGTTTGGCTTGCCACGTTCACATAAAAATTGGCTTATAAGTTGGGTTGACTTGGGGTATGGTTGTGTTTGGACTGGGCTTATGTGTGATCTCCCGAAAAGGCAGTTGGAAGTCGTATGAAGTCGTGATCGCCGATCCAGGTGTGAACCACTCACCAAAACAGTTGGAATTGTTGAGGTCAGTCAGGGATATCTTCCAGTGGCAGGCTCAGGGTTGAACAATGATGAACAAGATATTCAAGTCAAGAGATGGGTGTGTCTGAGAATGAGGTAGTTATACCCCAAAAGAGCATTATCATGTTTGAGGGAAATGATGATGAACCATCAAATTCTGGTGTGCGTTATATTGAAACAAACCCAAAATGTAGGCTGGGCAAAAACACAGAAACAGCTCTCCCCCCGGGCTGCAGACTGGTTTCTGCACCATCAAAGCCATGGATCCCAACATGTCCAGTGTTCTTTTTCGCTCACACTGGTCACCAACAACTGGATTCCTACAATTAAAATGCCAATGTCAAAGACCTTCCGGCAGTCTAACCGAGCCATTTTTCCGCCATATTTCATGATTGAAACTTGATGCTTGC
The DNA here is from genome assembly GCA_003297045.1 of Symbiodinium sp. clade C Y103. Lineage (NCBI taxonomy): Eukaryota > Dinophyceae > Suessiales > Symbiodiniaceae > Cladocopium > Cladocopium sp. clade C. Next base: position 107,933 of record BGPT01001062.1, read on the forward strand.
AGCAATTGGAGGCCAAAGCTGTAAATTTCTGAAGGTCTGGAACATACAAAATGTGCCAACTAATTCCCTTGAAGGGTCAAGGCCATTCAGCCTCTTTGTGTCTGAACATAACCCGGGACTTGGTGGGTTTTGGGTGGGATGCCTCTATGCAACCTGCACTTCAAAATCGTACAACTTAAATTCTCATTATGGCCAGGTAACATTGCATTCTGACTCCTTCAAACATATTATCCCTTCATTTTGCAGACCAGTGTACCATTATTGTACCATTATTAAGTGTCCATTAAGTATCCATAAAATCTTCTCCAATCCCCAGATGTTTTAGGGACATCCCTGAAAGTGCTTCCAAGTGGCGCCCTCCTTGGTTGAACTTGAGGACCATTTCACTGCCTCAGACTTCCCGGATCTTGCAGGAAGTCCAAGCATAGGATTTTCAAAGATGGCTGGGAACAATCTCCGAAAAAGGGAGGTTTATAGCTGGGAAATTCATTGAACAAATGGTGGTTTAATTTAAGTTTACAGCAGGGACATCCCGTATACAGAAAATGATTGTTCATCGGAAGCATGTCAAATCAATGGGAAATCATAGTTTGGTTCAAGGTATCACCTCGTGATGACCTTTTGAAAGGATTCAGCACTACTCAACCACCATCTCATCTACTGGACTGTTTCACTATGGGGAAATCCATGTGGATCCATTTGTGAAATGCCATTGAACCAAGGATGTTTCGGGGACTTGCAGTCAGTAGGCCAAGCCTGACAGCTGCCATTTACTTGATGACCTTCTTGTTTTGGCTGGCATGTCTATCCAAATTTGCTGGTATTTATCCCACAAATGATAAATATCTTTGGTGAATTCCCGCATATTCCAACCTATTTCATTATATCTTCTATATTCATTCCGAAGTCAGATTTGGACAATGCTATCAAACTTGCCAAACTTCCCTGGGAAAGAAAATAATCTGGAAGTTCTGATGTTTTATGCCGGAGAGGGACAAACAAATCAGCCCAATGAACACACTGCACCATACTGCACCATGAACAACCCCATTACTCAATAACCATGAATGATTCTATCAACAATCCCTCATTTCGTGGTTACACCAATGAATTGTCAGTATTATACCTGGTTTAGCAGGAATAACCCCTTGCCTCATCCCTCGTTTTTCAGGCTAGATCCATCTAAATCATCAATTTTTAGCGACCGCCCCCAGCTGCTTTTGGCCAAAGTTGCTTTGAAGCCAGCACTTTTCATTGAGGAAAACTTCGACCGTGCCCAGTCCATGGCAAGATAAGTTCAAGACTTGTGAAGTGAGGGAGACTACTCGTGGCTGCGGTTTTGATATGTGAGCAGTGAGCAGTGCTCAAACCTCGCAACGTCGGCCCTGAACATGCTGGTTTGTTGATAGGATTTCTGCTTTCATGGACTGTGATAATCACCAATAAATATTGGTTTATATTGGTTTGTATAGTCGCCAAACTATCATCAACAAACCATCATTTCTCAGTTATATCCACTTATTATATCCCCACCTTTCCCTATTTTCAAAGTTGAAAGCATTATTATCCCCATATTTAGAATCAACCAAGGAAGGTTTTCTGTTTGTTTTACAGCTCCAAAAACATTGAGTTCCCGAGGATCATCATCGGACACTGCCATGAGTGCTTGGAGGATTGGTTTCCACGACACATTGGCGATTTTCACGGTCCAACTGTCAATTGACTAGAGGGTAAACCTACCAAAGACCGGACACATCTGAAAATATCGGGGAACAGCTCATTCCATCCACTTTCTTACCATCATGTTTCCCTTTTTGTTCAATAGCCGCCGTTTGAGAGCATGTTCAGACACACTGCAATGGATCCAAATGTGTGGAGATAGCATGGGATTACTACAGTACTGTAATATGTATGTAATTTTGGATATTTGTATGGGTTTGCCCTTAAAAACATAGATATTAAACTGATAGTAGTGATGTAATTGGATGTATTACCTGGACATTACGGGGAAAGAAGCAGAAACAGGGGGATTTAGTGCCAATATGGCAATCCCAATGGGGATTGCATGATAATAAAACATAGGATTTTGGCAACTTACCCAAATCCTTTGGTTGGATTATCCAAACAAAATGGCCATTGGTTTGCTGACCTGACATGTTTGCTGCCATCGGCGATGGGGTGATGATCACCATAGGATGCAGTTGCCTAATTTACACGCCCCCGCCCCCAAAAAAAAACTTGAAGATATATACATGAAACACTTCATTTAACGACATCTCGTGGCCATATCCAATGAAAGTCACCTCCAAAGCACACCTTTTGGATGAGCCAATCTTTAAAAAAACAGAAGCCAGAAATATCATGAAATATCTAATATCTATCTAACATACAAATGTATATATATATATATATTCCTAAGGTTCATAACCCCATGACTACTGCCATTTCTATAGCCAAACACCACACAGTTTTTGGGATTTTCAAGCCAGAGATTTCGCTTTTCGCCAGTCCTCGTAGGTTGGCTCAATGCCGCTGGGGTTGTTCTCCAGGTCCTGGGAAGTGGGGATTGGCATCCACCTTGGATTTTCCAGCAAGTCACATTCCCGGAAAGTATCAGAAAAAGTCGATACTTGGAGGATCATCCTACTCAAGGCCATCGGCGATCCCATCTACAAGTGGGTACCCAAGTTACCAACCGGCTAGGTATGAATAGGATTGAATAGGCATGATCCTCCAAGATCAAGTATAGTAATTGGAAGGTCCATGCCAAACCATCCATTGTTTGATGGTAACTTAGTGGATCCCTCTGCAGCCTCTCCTACCCAATTTTTCGATACTGTTCCCTTGGAGGATTCTCATGCTAAAGCGTAGTAGACCATCCAGTGTTGGTCAATTTCCTGGTCAGCTTTGGAACAAAACACATTTTCCGGTTGGCGGATTGAATGTATCAAACCCCAAAAAAATAAAAAACTCATTTTACCAAAGATAGTCGTAGTGATGATCCACACTTAACCATACTTCACCCAGAGGTTCAATGAGTCATTGGGATTTTCTCGGAAACATCAACTCATCCATCAGCGAGGTCACCTCAATGTCCGGCATCTGCCTAGGCGGGGACATTTGTCAATGTGGTTTTGGTGGACGTTGAACATAGGACGGGTCAGGATATGGGACTAGAGCAACCAAAAATACATTCGGTATCGAACCAATCTCAGAAATGTGGAGAGATCATGTGGTGATGGGGACAATAGCTAGCGCTGTGACATGTGTTTTCTTTGGAAACATGGGGAGAAGACCGATAATGGCGCTGTACTGTTCTCTTTCGTGTAATAACCTGATTGTAATGAGATATCACAAACAACATGGGAATCCAATATATGACAATGTTCATGAGAATATGATGAGGCATCCAGCGGTGAGCCCAGCCGTTGTGGGGGGGGCACATTTCAACCATCATCGTTGAACAATACCCTCTGCTAACTAAACGTAGCTATTGAAAATGGCCATAGAAATAGTGGATTTTCCCATTAAAAACGGTGATTTTCCATAATTATGTTAGTTTACCAGAGGGTATCCCATATATACTATTCTCACTAATGTACCATTCTTGTCAACGTTTGCTAGTTAAATCGCTCACCCTCCAATTTCCATTCATCAGTATCTATAGATATATCTTGTAAATGATGATCATAATTCCACATTCCCGGTCACATTTTTTCCTAGATTCAATGGATTGCTCGAATGGACAAATTACAGGAAAAACTCTAAATATTTCACGGGAATATCCATGGTGCCCGGTTGAGGGTTTTCCCCAAAACCAATCCAGTGAATCATATAGCATGATCATCATTCCATTCATTATAACCATAAAACATGGATGTTACCATATCCTCTCTCCTCTCCATCGCCATCTCCAGAAGTCTAGCCAGAGGCTAAAGGCGAGCCAAGCCCAGTGACTATGTTACCATAGTGGATTTTTCCATATCTTACCATCTTTCCTAGGAAAATCCCATCTCTCAGGTAGTTTCCATCGCTGCTTTCCGCCGAGCCGCATCAAAGCTGGTCTCCTCACAGCCTGGTGGAGAGTGGGGATCTTAGCCATCAGATTCACGATGTTGAGGTATATGTAACCAATATCTGAATATGTATATAGATAGATAGGTAGATAGATATAGAGAGAGAGATAGATAGACAGACAGACAGACAGACAGACAAACAGATAGATAGATAGATAGACAGACAGACAGACAGATAGATAGATGTGATTGCTGATTGATTGATAGATTAGATAGATTGATAGATTGATAGATTGATAGATTGATAGATTGATAGATTGATAGATTGATAGATTGAGTGATAGATTGATAGATAAATAGATAGATAGATAGATAGATAGATAGATGTACATATATGAATATACTGTATCTGACTATGAGTCCAAAAACATATGTGTATCATCAAATCTATATATGTAATGTATGGATATGAATTTGTTAATGCATATGAAACAAGATGTCTCTTGCACCTAGGGCATATATTGTATATATATATATATATGCATAAATATGTGTATATATAGGCATACATGGGTATATGTATGTATATGTGTAACGTTCAAAAAAAAACACATGTATGTACACCTACATATTTGTATTTGTGTGTATAGTTAAACATATTTATGTAAGCATGTGCATGCATGCGGACAAAAAATATACATATAAATATAAACATATTTTTCCCGCAAAAAGAGCATTTATCATCAACAACACCAAGAGAGTCAACACGGGGAAAAGGGATGAGAACTGAACTGACAAACAATGGGAATTCCACCAGCAAACAACTGGTTGCAACTAGTCTTCACATGGGTATGTTCAATCAACAATTCAAAAGGCAAAAGGCATTTCAGGTTCTTAAATTGGATGTACCTAACGTCGGTGAATGGATCAACATGACACCCAAGCCACTGACGGACAGGAAACATGTTGGGTCCCAGAAGACCCGACCTGACCTTCCAGTTGCCTTTCAGACAGTGATGTTCTAAGCTGAATGAGGAATAACTCTTTTTCACCACACTTCCTGTGTCCAGTTTTACTAAAGAATGAGGTGCTTTGGAAACCATACCCCAGACTCCCCAGTTTCAGGGCTGATTACTGGGATTTACCACATGAACGGCTGATGCTTGTGGGCTGTGAAGGTGAACCCAGCAGGTGGAATTCACGGCGCCTGACTCAAGCTACTAAAGGCTTCGCTCAGCATGCAGCAGCTTGCTTCCCTGCCGGAGGCAAGCGTGGAAGCATCATGGGCCGCAATGAAGCCAGGGGAAGCACTGCTCAAAATGGGGGGCGCAGCATCTCAACATGGAATTTGAACAAGTTCAAACTGGATTGAGGGAAACAAAGAGCAGGATAAATTGTACCTTTACATCTACCGCAAAGTGAGAATCTGCCAAAGAGTTGCTCAGAGAGACTGTTCCCAGGGCTACAAAAGAAAGTGGGTATGTTGCAACTATAGGGTTTATTATCTTTATTGATGTAATCCAGCCAGGAACTATTGACATCCAGTTTGCTATAGGATGGTATGGGAAAATAGGTCCCAGTTCATAGTTGTGGTACAGCAGCAAGCAACTTGCACACACACACATGTATATAACATATATATATATATGCATATATATATATATCCATATATTGATATCTATATATATATATTTATTTATACGTTCATGTATATTGAAACAATATGTGTATATAATATATATATATATACATATATACATGCACAAACATATATTTTTATATTTATATATCAATTTATATACATATATAACTATATATTGATTTATATTAATATATCGATATAGATATGTAAATGTGAAAATGTATCTAACTGTAGATTTAACTGCATATTATATTGGGTAGGCCTGGCTGTGTATGAAAATATAAACATGCAGGCACACATAAAGATCCATAGATATACACAATCATTCTATATGTATAACAAGCGTCTGCAAATACGCACACACACAATCACATAATATCACATATACACATTCTGGATTGTAATCCATTGACTAATTAAGCATGACAAATCTGAGATTCGCACGTGAAGGCAAGGCGGATCGCGGGTAGCTGAAGAGAGGAGAAAAAGACCCCATCTCAGTCAAGGATGAAATGAAAATGCTGGCAAAGTGGCGGGAAATCGGGACCTGGGAAAATGGGAAAATGACCTTCAAGCGACGATTTCACTCACAAAAATGGGCATGATGCGGATGATTGATGGATTATGGATGGAACAAGTTGTTTGGGACATGTTCCAGGAAACCACGATGTTCATTCACAAATCAAGCGGCAAACCTCTGAAGAAATCCTTCGACCAATCATTCGATGAAACCACTTCAACTATTAAAGCCCTGCTGAAATGGTGGTTGAGGCACCCTTCCCAACAATTTATGGGTCGATTTCTGATCATTCTCTCATATTTCCTTGGATGGAGATGCTAAAACACACGCAGTTATATAAAATCATTTGAACAACCCACTACATGGAGAAATATGGAAGGCAATGACGTAAAACGCCTATATTACCTAAATTGGATATGGTTTTTAATGACCAACAAAATCAATAAACATCGGGCCTGGGAATTGCACATTTTTAGCCAAGATTGGAACATTGGTGACATGGTATGACTGGAATTCTCGGAGAGGCTGCACGGTTTGAAACGCAGAGTTGAAACTGCAGCGACGTATGCAAAAATATATGTACGTGTACCATAGAGACAAGAAATTACACGCGCATATATATATATATACCTTGACACAAAATAAAACAAATATGTATGCATAAATTTATGTACATACAAGTATGTGCAGTACATGTAATGTGATGTGATGCGATGCAGTGCAGTGTAATGTGATGCAATGTTATGTAAATGGAATGGATTGGAATGCATGCCACATGGCCACATCCATGTATTTATGTCCATATCTATGATTATCTGTTCATCATATACGGACGGCTGGGTGACCCAACTGTTGATCCCAAGATCCAGGACCTCAAATGACAAGATCAGATTTTCATGGTGGCTTCCCGGAAAAGGGGACGATTTGTTGTGGATATCTACAGAAAAACACCCCGGCTTTTACGGTTCAATATGGGGGTTGTCCTGTAGATGTTCCTTTCTTTTGGCAAGTGGGATGTCTTCTGGAATCTGCATGGAGAACTTTCAGGGGTTGAGGTTCCAATTCTTGGGGTTCGTTGGCCAATAATATCATCATCTTTCGCCCGTTGAAGCTGGATGTGATGACCAGCTGAATGCAGTTGCGGTGTCTTTTCGAACTGGGCCCAAAACCAAGGCTGAATGCCAGCACCAGCTGATGTTCAGTCAGTTAGCTAAGTTGGTAGATAGATAGATATACATATATAGTTAGACGGGGTTTTAGAACCAACTCATTAAAACGGGGGGGGCATCACCTCACAGCAATGAGCTTCAATCAAACCTGTGAAATCCCTTGGCAGTTTGACTCTGCCATCAGTGGCACCTTGGAAGACAATTTGCATCTACTGGTGACTCTCAGGATCTATATGTGCCATGGTCAAAACATGGTATATGGTGTATGGTCATCTCACCATCCTTCGTTGTATGAATCCCTATCAACATGGATTGATGACCCCGAAGAGCTAGGCATTCAACATCATTTAAGATCCCTCGGACACGCATCCCTGTAGATGCGGACAGCTCTGCCCGAGTTTTAAGCTCGCACGAGTGTTTAAGCTGGTGTGGCATCGGCGAGTCGGCGAGATGGATGCCTGGTCAGCCATCCAACCAGGGTGGCAAGTGACGATAGACATTGATAAACATATCTATCTATGATTGCCTATGTACTGTACCATAGTTTTTGCCATATTTAGTGGTGATACATGTCAAAACTGCGCATGTCCCATTGCATCCCATTCCTATCTTAGGTCTAATAATCACAATTGATAATTAATAGTTAATGGTTTATAATAATGATGATTAGTAGTCATGATTACTAACTAATGGTTTATAATTGTGATTAATGGTTAATGAATGATTGTGAATCATGATTGATAATTAATGGCTAATTAATGGTGAATGATGGTCCATAATGGATAATGGTTAATTAATAATGTTCACTCATCATTGCTAATAATGGCTGATACTTGTTCATAATGGTTGATAATAGTTGATAGTGGTTGATAGTGGTTGATAATGGTTGATCATGGTTGATAATGGTTGATAATGGTTGATAATGATGATTCATATACCTAATTGTTTATACTTGTGATTAGTGATTATATAATGGTAATACACTAATTAGTGAAAAAACAAGTGAACATCCTCTTTGAATCATCTAAGTTGCAGGCTATTACCATCTTGAGAGATCATCCAATTAGGAGCCGTCGATGTTCCGCAAATGTACATCATACCCGACCTCACCCCAAGCAGGTTTGATACATGGAATTGACCAAACGCATTCAGATTTCATCAACCATGATTCATAATTTATTCATCACTTGCCACCTCAGGCATTCACCTTCTGTAGCCACCAGGATCGGCAGCATGTGAGACGGCTCGACGGATCTGCAGAGATCCGTCGCTGAAGCGACTGGTGGGATCTCCAATGCTGAAGCATCATCTCCCATGGTCAAACCTTTGGTGGCAGTTCTATGTATAAAAATGAATGAATAACTAAATTCATAAAGAAAGAAAGACATATATATATATATATGATATATGTATCATCGCAAGTGAGGGTGCAAATTCAACGAAAAACAATGGCATATAGAATGATAAACCACAATTTGGAAGACATATCATCTGCTTGGGAAACTCAATCCATGGCTCCAACTGGCTCAGAATCGCTCCCTCCTAACCTAGTCAAATGATGTTGATATTGTTGATACACCATGTTTGGTTGGTTTACCATCCCCCCAAATACATATTTTTGCCTGGTAAACATTGGTCAAGTACACAGGCTTCACCAGCATTGTCCATAGCCCCCTTGGCTCCCTCCAGCTTGCCAAGTTGGAGTACCAGACGGTAACCATCTCCCATGGCAACCATCTCACATCTAATGACAACAGGGGATAGGATTGTCAATGATTCCAATATGATCATCATCTTTATGTAATACCATTTGTACATATATCCATGCTTCCATCGATAACATTGGGATATATTACTATCTATCTATTCATAATCTAGCATCAATCATTGTCGTCGTCATCATCATCGTCATCATCATCATCATCATCACCAGTCCATCCTGAAGTATAGATAGTAGATAGTTTGTTCAAAGATCTGCCCATTGTAGCGAAATGTTTGTGATATCGATGTTTTTGCTGATCCATTTCCGGACCTCTGCAGAACGCCCGACATGGCTTGAAGCCGGCGGCAACGGAGCCAACAGAGCCAAGGCAGCCCGATCTGGCTGGATTTCATCAAGGGGAAACGTGGTGAAGCCATGAAAGCTGGCTTCATGGTGATTGATGATGATCAATCGTATTTGATGATGGTTAATGGATGTTAATGATTGATGGTGGTTAAACATTTTGATGATGATGATGATGATGATGATGATGGTAAAGTAGTAAAGTCAAAACTTTGTCAATATTCTCGAATGATATACAGTACAGCCAAAAAAGTTCAAACATCTCAATCGATTAACTCAAAATTTTGACTTCGAGAACAGGCAGTGTCAATCAAATAGACCGCGAACATATGAACAGTGTTCAACACCCTCTGCCATCCCTTTACACTCGTGGGTTCATAGGATTTCAATACCTCCAAAAATCATCAAACAAGAGGGGCTTAGCAACCAAATCCTGATGTGGAGATACACATGTTATCCATCAAACAATCACCACGAGTATGTACCTAGAACATGGAGTGATATGACATATGATGCATGCAGGCATATGAATATTTATATATATATATATTCTTATTATTATTATTATTATTAATATTATGAATATTATTAATATTATTATTACCATTATCATTTGTATTTGTTATCATTACATGTTAATTATTATCATTATTATTTATTATTCTGATTGCTATCATTATTCTCATTCCTATTTTTATTTCTATTATTATTAGTTATCGTATTTATATAACGAGACACACTCAAATTATTTGACATCAATATGGAAACAACCCTGGGGGGGGTACTGGATAGGCTAATCAATGATTGTGGCGCTATCATCTTCGAGCAAGCTTGGCGACAATGGCAACGTTGGAAACCACAGAATCCCTGTGCCCGAACGCTCGATGTATGGTATGAGGAACCAAGTTGGCTTCGTCTCCGAAGAATGGTGCCTGCCAGTGATATGCCAGTTGCGTGTATCCATCCATAAATCCTGATTTAAGCACACATGCCAAACGATACCAAACATGGAGCATCTGGGACAGATTCTCTTCGTGGAATCGTGCGCTGTTCAAATTTTCCGCGAATCTTCATGACAGCTTTGATGACGTGCCGAGACACGCGGAAACAAAAAGGCACTTGTGGCGCGTTTCCATCTACACTTTGCTCCAAAAAAAGAATCCTCTCGTTGGCAATTAGTCTATCCAGGGCACAGAGGTCCAATTTCATCTGTGCTTAAGTTTCCTTTCCAGGTACAAAAAATTGAATGACATACAGACCGCATGGAACTGCACTAGACGAATTGCTTTCACTGCTTTCTCTGTCGGATACTTGCCCTGTGATTCACTGATCCTTGGGGAGCAACGGTCGTTGAAAAAATATCACTGAAGCACCGCAAACAGCATCGCTGTATGTGCTCCGCCAGCCGCAGAAGCATGGAACTGGGAGGTTAGGGACATCCCTTCCGATCACGAATGCCAATGGATTGGTTCAAGAGAAAATGGGCAGAAAAAATTGCCTTTTTACTATCAGGTGTAGGGATTTCCTGCTGATTTTTTCAAGAACCAAGTCTGGACGTCATGGAATCACATACCTTTAGCTCTCAGTTGCCCCTGAAAAGGGTCCCCAAAATGAGGTTTTGCCAGGGCTAAACCGGGGCTATGGCAGAGTTTGAGTATAGTCGCATGCAAAGATAGTGACATGTGCCCCTTCGGTATTCAACCTGGCAACGGCAAATCCACTGTTCACAAAAGAACATCAACGAGACAATTAGGTCGTTTCCGGTATTTTGATAAGTCTTCTCCGCTCAAATTTGTACTTCCTTCGGGAATGATTGCTCAGAAGAACTAGTCCACAGGTAGGATAGGGCGTCCACATCCCAAAGTCGGATCAGCGAGGCCCAAAATACACAAAACGCACAGAAGGTGGCTGTAATTAGTGATGTGCCATTCCCTGAACTAAAACAAACCCTGAGAATATAGAGAAGTAATCTTCCAAACATCTCTTTTTGGCAGGGTCTATGTTAGTTGCGGGGGATCGTAGTTTGTGCACACACTCATGTATATGCTTGATGGAATAGATGAATAAACAAACATATACCACATGCATTGCATGCTCAAAGATGGCCACTCGCAACGGTGTGATCCATGCAAATCGAATTCCAATTGCACAAATTTTCCTAGGTCAAGAAAAGAATGGTCTATATAAAATGTACTTGTATATTAGAAGCACCCCAAAAATCAGTTCACATCTTCATCTTGCTAACCCATGCGAAGTCCTTCCCTTGATTTTTTTGGGCCTCGCAAAACATCGGGCCCAATGGCTGTCCTCGAGCCTCAAATTAGCTGCCACCATTCCGACTCCGCTCTTCCCGAGGGGTCGGTGTCGGCTGCGATCGATGTCGCACCACGCGAGTTGCTCCTCGTTGAGCAATAGCACCGAGCCTCAGCTAGAAGATCAACAGAATTGGGCTGTCTAAGATGTTCGAAATTGAGATGTAAACAAAATCAAGTCCTGTAGGACATAAACAGTTCTGTAAACATTATGAAAGTCTTGATCTTCATTGGGCTCCAGGTTTTCCCTTCCAAGTCTGGGATATAAGAATGCCATACAATTCTCTCCCGCTCTCTCTCTCACCTCTCTCTCCCCTGTTCTGTCTCCATCTGTCCCTGACCATTGCTTTCACACTGCTACGCTACTAACAACTGGCCACTGGCCTTGATTTTTTTTTTTGAAGAACACGTGGAAACAGAATTCTAACCCCTATAACTAACCATAACATACCACAACCATATTATATTATGACCATTAAAATAACAAAAGATGCACTTGTCTGAAAAAAAGTGCACCAAAATCCAATGGTGAAGCCGATCAATTCCGTAGATCTCTTGGATATCTCTGAATTCGGGGTATGCGCATAAACCTCCACATACAACTTGGACAGGTAACCCAGCTGGAATGGATTGCCAAGTCGGTTTAGAACTAGACTTAACTAGACTAAACATGGTTTATGGTGGATCTATTATAGATGATGGTGAGAAACCAACAAACATCATTGGAGGGCACAAAGAAGTATAGCATATCAACAAATAAAGTGCTTCCATTTCATGGGCCATCATTCAACCACCAAAGTGTTACACAGACTTCTGCACCAGAATCTCACCTCTCCAGCTGCCTCTTGGCGATCCAGGATAGCTGGAAGGATGGGTTTCTCATTACCCTCCGGCAATCAAACATGACAGCCAACTTGGCGAAAATGGCTTATTCATAGATGAGCTTCCCAGTAAAACCTCCATTTATAATTGATTTCCCATTGCCACGTTTGATTCCGGAGGGTAATTATGCAGGCCTCTGTTCTATGCCATATGAGTACACATCTACGTTCTTTGCAAAAAATATCGCTACAGAGTGACGTTAGATGGCTATGGACCAAAACCCTGGTACCTTTCTGGAATTCATATATCATTCTCTCATAAACACCAACGCCAAAAAACCTACGATATGGTACTATGGGCCATTCTTATGGAAATCCCTATCATTACCTATAATTATCTCCTACCCCAAGAATTAGCATGAAAATTATTACCCCATAATCCATATCAATTATTGAAATACCCATCATACCTATATTTTGGGCCTATTGTTGATAATTTGATTGCAGTACCCCATAGCAGTTGATGCCCAGGAGATGCTTTCGAACAATCCTTCCTTGTTTACCAAGAAACATCGCAACCTTGTCAAAGCCCTCATGACACGCTTGGATCAATCCTTGGTGCGTGGTCGGTGCGAGCCAAAGGACTCTCTATTTGGGATTCTCATGGGACTTTACGAAATGAAAATGTAAATTTCGCGGGATTTACCCTCTAGTTATTTAATATAGCCATGGAAAACCACCATTTCTCATAGGTAAATCACCATAAATCATCTATAAATGGGCCATTTTCCATGGCTATGTTAAATAGCAACAGGGTAATTCACAAAAATGGTGATTTCATGGAATGTAACCAACAGGAATGGTGATTTCACCAACCAAACTTGGGTTTCTGACGGGATTTTCCCACCCCAAATTTTGTGCTTTTTTTTTCAGATGATTCAAACATGAAAACCAGGGACTTATATATATAATATAACCGATTGATCATGGAAATTGGGCTCAACATGGCGACATCCAACGTGTAGCGATTTCAAAAGGCACAATGATGCTTAAGCCGTTGGCAAAATGAAGTACAATTATCAGACAAACCATTTCTTCTATTTGAACATGTGTACTATGTTTTCTTTTCAAATCCCTTTCCTGCGGCGGAAACAGTTTTCACCTCCAGCCATCTAAAGCCTTACGGGCGTTCACTGGATCTGTGCTGTGAACATTGGGCCAAACAGCCTCGAGAACATTATTGTAAACTTTTAGGGTATGCAATGTCCATTCGGGTAGATGACAATACAATAGATGAACTGTTTTTTTGGTTGAAGAAGGGATTGAATTACCAATTGAAACTCTAGATGGCAATGCTTGGAATATCCAATATTGAAAAAAACAAAAGGATCTTCTCTCCACAAGTTTATGGACTTGCGCAAAGGGCTATTAGAAAGGGGTGTGGAATAGTTTTGGGAATTTTTTGTGCAACAAGTTTAGGATTATTTTTTGGATCTCTTGGCTGGTAAAATTTGCCTTGTGCTTGCAATGGTTTTGAACTTGAATTTGCCATTTTGCATGGTATTTGCCACATTTGGGCATGTTCACCTTCCATTTTACTTGGGATTTGCTACATGTGGGCATGTTCACCTTCCATTATGTATGGGATTTGTCACATTTGGCCATGTCCACCTTCCATTTTGTCTGGGATTTGCCACATTTGGCCATGTTCACCTTCCATTTTTTATAGGTTTGCATTCCATTTTGAATGGCATTTGCTCCATTTTAGCATGTTTGCATTCCATTTTGAATGATATTTGCTACATTTTGGCACTTCAACCTCTCAT
>BGPT01001062.1:124087-176587 GCA_003297045.1 Symbiodinium sp. clade C Y103
GAAAAGCAGGAAAAGCAGAGAGGCAGAGAAGCAGGAAAAGCAGGAAAAGCAGAGAAGCAGGAATCCAAAAAAAATTCCTAAACTTGTCGCAAAAAAAATCCTAAAATAATTAGCCCTCCCATCTAAAATCACGCCGCCCAGAGCACCCAGAGGGTGGGAGACAAGTGGGAGACAAGTGGGAGACACATGTAAAATCACGCAACAAGAACAAGAACAAGAACAAGAACAAGAACAAGAACAAGAACAAGAACAACAACAACAACAACAACAACAACAACAACAACAACAAGAACAAGAACAAGAACAACAACAACGACAACAACAAGAACAACAATAGCAAAAAGAAGAACAACAAGAAGAAGAACAACAAGAGCAAGAAGAACAAGAAAAACAAAAAGAACAGGAAGAAGAAAAAGAACAAGAACAAGAACAACAACCACCAGAAAAACAAGAGCAAGAACAACCAGAACAGCAAGAACAACAGTTGCATGGGTCAGTGGCGAGGCCGAGGCAGATAAAGGCGAGGCCGAGGCAGATAAAGGCGAGGCCGACATGCAGTTGCATGGGTCATTGGCGAGGCCGAGGGACTGGCGAGGCCGCGGCCGAGAGTGATGACATGAGGGGGAAGCCGACCCTGGAGATTAACGTTTCGAAACTCAAGTTCTTCAGACAAAAGCGTTTGTTCAAAACAATAATTTTCAGGACTGACGAAAAACAAACCTTTCAACTTGGCACCGTGCAAACTTTATTGTTTCAACCCAAAACAATCGTACACAAAAGTTTTGTCGAATAAATAATCTGCTTCGGCACAAAGAAACAAACGTTTCCGAAACACATGTTTTCTCAAAAGCAAACAAACAAACTAGTCTAAAAAATATTTGTTTTTGAGGGTTTGAATTGAAACTATTCCAACAGAGTTTGTTCTGAGTTTCCAATTTTAAACTAAAAAGGTTCTCACAAGAGGTAGGTTTCGAACCCTGGAACTTACTTACGTTTTCGCGTGAAAAATGTTAGTTTTGGGAGTAGAACGTTTGTTTTCTCTTCCACTGCTTTCAGAGCAAAGCTTGGGCAGCGCCACAACGTTAGTTTTGGCTTGGAGAACAAACCTTTTCTGTCGTCTAGAAACGTTTGTTCCAATCAAGAAAACTAACCTTACTCCTGTCAAGAGGTTTGTTTCCTCCCCGAGACAAACTCCTGATTGCACCCCTTCTTTTTTCTACATACAGCTCCCTCGCGCATTTCTTTTCCACATGCAGCTCTTCCACCCGCGGCTCTTCCGCACACGCCTCTGTCACACGTATCTCTTCCACAGACGCGTCTCTCAGTCGCGCCTCTGCGACAGACAACTGCTTTTTCACACACAACTCTTTCCCAAAGGATACTTGCAACCACACACACACAACACAACACACAACACACAACACACAACGCACACACTTGTCTTCACGAATTGGGTAGCTAGAGTGCATTCGACGTGCAAAACACACTCCCCTTAACTGGACCTGACAGGAAGGTTTCAAGGTGGAAAGAAGAAGTGAAGCATCGAATAAGTTGGCACAGAAATCACCATGTAGCTCAGCAAATAAGAAGCAGATTGCGGAAACCATGCAGTGTAAAATAACAATGAAAATCGACGTGCCGGTTCTTGGCTTAGCCGGTGGCCATGCACGAAAAATGATTTGCAGGTACGCTGGGTTGATCAGACCCAGTATCCCATGATTGTGGTAGCTTCGTTGAGTGCGGCCCCACAATCATGCCGCACTCCACTTCACCGTAAATTCCCCTGCTGGAAATGGTGAAGTTGAAGTACTAATAAAACGACATGGAAAACAGAAGCAAATCACAAATGTTCCAACAAGTATCGACAGAATTCGAANATTCCCCTGCTGGAAATGGTGAAGTTGAAGTACTAATAAAACGACATGGAAAACAGAAGCAAATCACAAATGTTCCAACAAGTATCGACAGAATTCGAAGGGGCAAGTGAAGCCATCGACTCAAAGTAGAAGTTTTACTCTCTTCAGATGTTACACACACACATGCACACACGCACAGACACGCATGACTCGATCACCTTCAACCGTATTCTTGCAGGCTACCGACCCTTCACTCTCTGCGTTATCTTTGCTTCCTTATCCATCGCTTGGAACACTCTTCTACCCACATCTCTGTCACACGCATCTCTTTGACCCGCAACATTTGTACTCACAAATTTCGACTAACAACTCTGTCACACACAGCTCTTTCACATGATCTGCCTTCCACCGTCTCCTTTCTCTTCGGCATTTCCCATCCCATGTTCGCAGCTGTTTTGTGCCTATTGGAAAAAATTGACGCGTGGAGTTATCCCGTCCTTTGATTGTTTTTCCTTTTGCTCCCCTATTGTTTGTTGTACCTCGACACTTTTCCACATCTCGGAAAACTTGAGGTACAACTGAATAAAATTTGTCGCTCAATTTTTAAATAGCATTCTGTTCACAGGACAGAATTGGACTCTGCCCTAAGGGGCTTGTGCGTGTAAAACCTGCTGACTGTCATGCGGGAAAGAATTCTCAATTAATCAATGCATTTGACATTATTGGCATGATAGGCAAGGGGAGCAAGCCCATTGTGGATACCTGCGCCAACGAAACTCTTCCGCAATGGGGGAAGCACTGTTTGATCAATGGTGTTTACCTGCTTTCGTTTTACTTCCTGCGTATGGCATGCGGCTAAGCTAAGAACCGCCCAGTTGATTTCTTATCACTACATTTTTGCAGCATGTTTATTCACAACGTCTCCGTCTGAGTTTGCTGCCCCAGGACTATTTCCGAGGAAACCGCAAGTCATCGACATGGCCATCAGTGGAAAGATCCTGTTGCGGAGACTGACTTACACAACCAGCAGTGTGTGACAGAGTTGTTTGTGACAGTTGTGCGCGACAACGCCCAGTGTGACAGACTTGTTGTGACAATGTGGCATGTGGCAGAATTGCGTGTGACAATGTTGCGTGACAGTTTCTGTCGTGACAATAAGGCGACAAGTAACGTATTGCGCGACGGAATTGTTGGTGACCATGTTGTGTGCGACAATGCTGTTTGTGGCCATGTTGTTTGGGACAATGTTGTTGTGAAGTGGCAGAGAGGACGAAGGAGGAGAGGCCGAATGCAGAACGTAAAACAAGGACCCGCCCACACAGGGGCGTGGGGAACAAAATGGTTCGCCCAAATTCGTCCTTGCACCGCAGCCCGCACGCTCCCTGATGCGTCCCGCGCCCCAAGGTTTCCACTGCTTGAAGCCTTCACTTCCCAACCGTTGCTGCTGCCTGCCTGTGTGGATGACGTGGTGAAGGGAATGCTTCCTATCGACATTGGCCCGTGCTCCAGAATCTTTCGAGCCCCAAGAAGTCTACAATATTGCCGGGTATTTTCCACACTTTCTTTGCCTAGTTTGACGATTTTTTCGGCCCCTCAATCATATTGTACTGGATCTTGTGTGAATGAAAAAAGTTGCAGGTTGCTGTGAAGATGCAGTCGCCCTCACACTCGCACTGTGTTGCGCTGATCGAAGGAAGTTTAGAAGCTAAACCTTCCGACAATATGGGCAGATGCAAACGCACGGCCATGAAAGAAGTCAGACGAGATGGAGACAGTCAGAAGATGGAGAAAGTCAGAAGAGAAGAGATGCAGGTGCGCGAAAAGGTAGGAAAGCCGCGAAACACTGTGTTTTTCCAATGTTTTGTGGCTCCGGAGGGTCGAAAAGTAGGCTCAAGGGCGGAGACATCTGGGATGATGACAGATCAAAAATTGCACGGCGTTGTGGCGCGAAGCGCATTTTGAAGCAAAAAGCGGTAAAAACTGTCGGGTTCGGAGAACTTTTGGAAGTTGAGATGTGGAAAAAGTGCACGGCGTTGTGGTGCGAAGCGCATTTGGAAGTAAAAAGTGTTAAAATCTGTGGGGTTGAAAGCGCTTTTGGAAGTTGAGATGTCGAAAAAGTGCACGGCGTTGTGGCGCGAAGCACATTTGGAAGTAAAAAGTGTCAAAAACTGGCGGTCTCGGAGCACTTTTGGAAGTTGAGATGTCGAAAAATTGCACGGCGTTGTGTTGCCCAGCACATTTGGAAGTAAAAAGCGTTAAAAGCTGTCAGCTCCGGAGCGCTTTTGGAAGTTGCGATGTCGAAAAAGTGCACGGCGCTGTGGTGCGAAGCACATTTGGAAGTGAAAATCGTAAAAAACTGGGGGTTCGGAGCACCTTTTGACGCTTCGAGGACAATTCGATGTCGAAAAAGTGCACGCCGTTGTGGCGCGAAGCACATTTCCATGTCAAAGTGTTAAAAACTGACGGTTTCGGGACGATTTTTGAAGTTTGGATGTGACTACGCCACAACTACAAGTACAAGCGCAAATACAATTACAACCACAACTACAACTACCAGTAGTACCCCACAAGGCGGTGGCGGAAGTTTCAAGAATAGGAAACCTATAGGAGAGGTTCGTTGCTGTGAATGATGGATGGCAGAGCAAACCCACTGATGGCCCGGCGAGGCAGCGCAGTGTTGTTGTGGTTGTAGTTCTAGTTGTAGTTGTTGTAATTGTAGTTGTAGATGTAGTTGTGGTTGTAGTTGTAGTTGTAGTTGTCGTAGTTGTAGTGGTAGGTGTAGTGCAGTGCAGTGTAGTGATGTTGTAGTGGTTGTAGTGGTTGTAGTGGTTGTAGTGGTTGTTGTGGTTGTAGTTGTAGCTCTTGTAGTTGAAGTTGTAGCTGTAGTTGTTGTAGTTGTTGTAGTTGTAGCTGTTGTAATTGTAGCTGTTGTAGTTGTAGTGGTTATTGTGGCCGTAGTTGTAGTTGTAGTCGTAGTGGTAGTTGTAGTGGTAAAGTAGTTGTAGTGGTAGTGGTAGCTGTTGTGGTATCGTAGTTGTAGTTGTGGTTGAAGAGGTTGTTGTGGTTGTAGTTGTAGCTGTTGTAGTTGAAGTTGTAGTTGTAGCTGTAGTTGTTGTAGTTGTTGTAGTTGTTGCAGTTGTAGCTGTTGTAGCTGTTGTAGCTGTTGTAGTTGTAGTGGTTGTTGTGGCTGTAGTTGTAGTTGTAGTTGTAGTTGTAGTCGTAGTGGTAGTTGTAGTGGCAATGAAGTTGTAGTTGTAGTGGTAGTTGTAGCTGTTATGTAATTGAAGTTGTAGCTGTAGTTGTTGTATAGTTGTTGTAGTTGTCGTGGTTGTTGTGGTTGTAGTTGTAGTTGCAGGCGTAGTCGTAGTGGTAGTTGTAATGGTAATGTAGTTGTAGCTGTAGGGGTAATTGTAGTGGTAATGTAGTTGTAGTTGTAGTTGTGGTTGTACTTGTACTTGCGTTTGTACTTGTAGTTGTGGCGTAGTCACATCCAAACTTCAAAAATCGTCCCGAAACCGTCAGTTCTTAACACTTTTGACATGGAAATGTGCTTCGCACCACAACGGCGTGCACTTTTTCGACATCGAATCATCATCGAATCGTCAAAAAATGGTCCGAACCCCCAGTTCTTTACGATTTTCACTTCCAAATGTGCTTCGCGCCACAGCGCCGTGCACTTTTTCGAGATCTCAACTTCCAAAAGCGCTCCGGAGCTGACAGTTTTTAACACTTTTCGCTTCCAAATGTGCTTCGCGCCACAGCGCCGTGCTCTTTTTCAACATCTCAACTTCCAAAAGCGCTCCGAACGTGACAGCTTTTAACGCTTTTCACTTCCAAATGCGCTTCGCGCCACAACGCCGTGCTCTTTTTCAACAGCTCAACATCCAAAAGTACTCCGAACATGGTGTGTTTTAACACTTTTGACTTCCGAACGTGCTTCGCGCCACAGCGGCGTGCACTTTTCCACATCTTAACTTCCAAAAGTGCTCCCACACCGTCAGTTTTAACACTTTTTACTTCCAAATGTGCTTCGCGCCGCAACGGCGTGCAATTTTGCATTTCTCATCTGCCGAGATGTCTCCGCACCCGCCGCTTTAGCGAGCGTACTTCTCGACCATCCTGAGCCACAAAACATTGGAAAAACAGAGTGTTCCGCGACTTTCCTACCTTTTCGCGCACCTGCACCTC
The DNA here is from genome assembly GCA_003297045.1 of Symbiodinium sp. clade C Y103. Classification (NCBI taxonomy): domain Eukaryota; class Dinophyceae; order Suessiales; family Symbiodiniaceae; genus Cladocopium; species Cladocopium sp. clade C. Next base: position 130,132 of record BGPT01001062.1, read on the forward strand.
TTCTCTTCTGACTTTCTCATCTTCTGACTTTCTCCATCTTCTGACTTGCTTCATGGCTGTGCGTTTTCCATCTGCCCATATTGTCGGAAGGTTTAGCTTCTAAACTTCCTTCGACAACTACATTACCACTACCACTACCACTACAACTACCAAACTGCATTACCATTACATTACCACTAAAACGACCGCTACAACTACAACCACAACCACAACAACCACTACAATTACAACAGCTACAGCTACAACTACAACAACTACAACAACTACAGCTACAACTTCAACTACATGACAGCTACAACTACAACACTTGCAACAACTACAGCCACAACTACAACTACATAACCACTACAACAACCACTACAGCTACAACTACAGCCACAACAATCACTACAACTACAACAACTACAACTACAACTACAACAACCCCAACAACTTCGACTACATGACAGATACAAATACAACTACAACACCTACAACAACTACAGCTACAACAGCTACAACTACAACCACCATAACCACTACAAAAACAGTACGCTGCACTGCACTACAACTACAACTACAACAACTACAACTACAACCACCTTACAACTACAACCACAACCACATCAAAAGCTACAACCAGAACTTTATCTACAACTTACAACTTCACCGCGCTGCCTCCAACCACTTGTCGGTCCGTCAGTGTGTTTGCTCTGCCATCCATGAGTCACAGCAAGGAACCTCTCCTATAGGTTTCCTATTTTTGAAACTCCCGCCACCGCCTTGTGCGGTACTACTGGTACCATTCAGATATTCACGTTCAAATATAATACCTTTCATGTTTTGTCATTTTTGCCTCCCGGCCCCCGGTCATAGACATGGACCCTGGCTCTGAGTTGGGCTGAGCGGCAAAGAGACTGTTGCAAGCCACCGACCTCAAAGAATGAAAGCAACAAACGGACACACTCGCCCTCGCGTTTTCAAAAAAAAAGGCTGATTCCATTTGACCCCTTTGCAACCCATCTACAGCGGAGCAATCCACCATGGAAATTCAATGGAGCATGGCTCTGCCTTGGCAGCCAAATGGTTGGGCACATTTCTTTCTCCCTGGAAACAAAATAACCAGCTCCGACATGCAAAAGTTCAATGTTCAAAACGCTGATAGCATTAAGGGCTCCATGCCGACGCAAAATAGATATTAAGCTTGCTTGGAAATGCTTGGAAGAACACCGCTTTAATAGATCAGTTTATCGAAGCCCCCCAAAACTTTGCCCGTCGGTGGTATATTATTGCATTTGGCGGCCAAGGTCTCCACCTATTGCCCGGCAGCATATGCATCTCAGAAACCCAAATACGGGCTAGGCTATGCATACATACGTGCATTTTTCATCATATACATGTACAAACATAGGCATGTGTACAAGGTGTGTTGCGGCACCTATGTATATAAATAGATTGGGCGGGGGGAAATTCAAAATGTCTGCATATACCGACAAATACCATTGAAGAAAATAGGAAACAAATGCGCGTATGTCACTTATTTTTTATTATTCAGAAGAAGCTTAGAAGCAAAACTACCGTGGTATGGGCATCCGCAAACCCACCGATTCACGCACCCGCTCACGCACCCACTCACTCACTCACTCACTCACTCACTCACTCACTCACGTGCTCACCCACCCACTCAATCATTACTAGCCCGCTCACGCACTTGCAGCTCTTGGAGGGCGTCTCGCACGAAAGCTTCGTTTCCACAACTTCAAGTTGCCTTTTTTGAAAGACGTCTCGCAAGAAATCTGCGTTGTCACAACTTCAACTTACAATGCTCAAAGGATGGCTTGCGCACGAAATGATTGTCCGAGAAAATGGCCGCGCGAAACCGTATGCATTGCAAGACAAAACATGCCTTGGAAGCTGGACGGGAAAGGTTTGCCGTGCGCCATGTGAGAAACGGTCCCCGTCCTGCTCAGACCAGGTTTGAATCATCCTGCAATGGAACTGACAGTTCGGAGTTGAGGCTTCACATGTCACAACTTCGAATTCCAGTTTTTGAGACATCTTGCTCGCGTGATTCGTTTTTCACAACACAGCAGCTCTCAGCTTTTCCTTTCGCAACTGCAACCTGCAGGTTCCGCAGAAAGCCTCGAATGAAAGCTTCCTTCTCACAACTGCAACTTGCAGTTTTTGACGGAGAGCTCGCATGAAAGCTTCGTCTCACAGCTTCAGCCTGCAGCTTCTTTGAAGGGCGCCCCGCGCCAAAGCTTCGCTTTCACTGATGAAATCGGCAGTTTTTGAGGGACGTCTCGCAGGAAGCATTGTTTTGCAACTGCCGGCTGCAGTTTTCGAAGGACGCACCACGCGAGAGCTTCATTTTCACAACTGCAACTTGCAGTGTTTTTTAGAAGGACGTCTCGCACGAAAGCTTCGCTTTCATAACTTCACGCGGCAATTTGGGAAGGACCGCTAGTGCGAAAGCTTCGTTTGGTGTAACTTGCAATTCTTAAGGAAGCCTCGAGCGACGAAAGCTTCGTTTTAACTGCTTCAACCTGTTGTTTTGGAGGTATCTCCCGCGCGAAACCTTCATTCTCACAACTGCGGCTTCCGGTTTTTGGCAACCGCGGCTTGCAATTTTTTGAAGGCGGATGTCTCCCAGGAGGCTGCGTTTTCACAACACCAACTTGCAATTTTTGAAGGGCGTCCCGCGAGAAAGCTTCATTTTCACTGCTTCAATTTGCCGCTTTGAAGGATGTCTGGTGCGAAAGCCTCGTTTTCACGGCTAATTAGGAGGCGCATTTTTTTTAAGGATGGCCCGCGCAAAAGCTTCAGTCTCACAACTTTTAAATTGCAATTTCTTAAGCGACTCTCGCAGGAAAGCTCCGTTTTCACGACTTCAACTTGTCAACTTGCAATGTTTGAAAAATGTCTCGCCCGACATGCGTTTTTGAAAGATCGTGGATGTTCGAAATCGTATGTCTTGCAAAACAAAAGGCCTTGGAAGATTGACAGGGAAGGTTTGCTGGGTGCTCTGCGGGAGGGGGTCTCGGTTCTGCTCGGATCAAGTGAAAAAGTTCCCCGCTCAATTTTTTTGGGCCTTAAGTACCATTTCAAGTCGTTCCACCAGCTTGCCGGGTACGGCTTGTAGTATACAAGCGCTTCAAATCAGATGTGTAACCCCCCGTAAGAAGATAGGGGAATAGAAAACGGTGTTTCCAAGATGTTTCGGCCCCGAAACAGTAAGAAAGAAGTCGTCGTGGAATCAAAAAATTTGGCTTGGATTTCGGGGGAAATATTCAGCAGAAAAACCACATATCAAATTTTGATTTCCGGTGAAACCCCGCAAAATGGCAAAAGTAGCGTTCAAGAAGTGGAGATCTCACGCTCACGCTGTTCCAATCAGAGTTGCAAGATTAAGTGCAACAAGGGAGCTTCGCCTGTCCAAGGCAGCTGCAAACGGCATACAGGTTGAATACTGTACAGGTAAGCCGGCGGAAGTACCGCAGGACATCGGACACTTCTTCGTCCGCGCGGAAGGGCAATTTTTCGTGAAAACTTTGGCAGGCGCGGGTCCAGATGGAAAGTGCTACAAGGTCAGTTTCCACGGCAGGCGCAATGTAGCCATGGGCCATGTTGGACAAGGTTTTGATAAGGTTTTCATTGCCAGGATTAAAAAATTGAAGCCGCGACGCCTAATGCTGCTTCGGGCGTCGATTTATTGAATCCCGTGCCCGGCTTATTTTTTGATATCGCTCGCGCAACCGTCTCATGACTTTGCGCGCGTTCTGTCGCTTGTTGTGGCGCGATGCTCCTTTTGATATCGCGTGCGCAACCCATTTATCACTTTGCAATATAGCTTGCGTAGTCGCCCCGTCACCTGCCCGTGTCTGCGGATCTTGGCCAAGATCTTTTAGTGGCCCTTGTGAGAAAATCTGCCAGAAATCGTGGCGAGATCCTCTCAGCGGTCCTTGCCGGAAGATCTTGAAGAGGCCTTGTTTTCGGGGCGCTTGTATGCAAGCTCTTGTGTGATGCTCTTAGGAAGTTCTTTCAAAAAGGGCTTGGTGAATCCTTGCTAGACAGCCCCTCTATGATGATCTCACGCGATTCCGACATGGATGAAGGTCAAGATCTTGCGGGGATCCTGGCAAAAGTCCTCCAAGAAGTCCTTCCAGCGGTGCTTATATGAAAGCTCTTCTGGGATGCTCTTCGGAAATTCTTTTGAAAATATGTTTGCGCCGTCCTCTCTAGCAGGTCCTTCTTTGACGATCTACACTGTTTCGGGTTTCACGCAAGGGTTTCCCAAAACACGCGGTACTAGATATCGAGAAAATTGACAACTTCAAAAATTTTCCTTCCCGAGCAAGAATCACTTTTTTATCTATTTGGGGGTCGCTAACCTGCACACGCACAATACATAGATATATAATCATCTAATCTGGAAATGTGTTTCTGTACATGTAAGTATGCACCTACAAAGGTAGCTACCGGGCTGATCTAGATTCTTTCATCCGAAAACAACGGACTTTCCCAAAATCGTAGCAACCTTCGCGAAGGTTCGAAGAATGACGCTTGCCCCTTTCCCAATCGCAAGGGCCTCACGATCAATCCCTGTATCCACGTGCATACGGCTCTCGTATGTTCTACTTTGCTTTTTTTTTCGATGTTCTTGAGGGCCGACCCTCCTGAAACCGGGGCGGCGCGCAAATCAAACATGTGAAAGCATGCCAACGGGCTACTGCGGCTACAATCTTTTGCAAGCAAGCAGCTCTTGCACGCGCTGAACGCTGCATTAAATGCAACGATGTCGAGTCCTCATGGGTTGCTGCAGTCTGCCAATCTTCCAGCGAAGCGCAGCCAAATCAAAATTGACGGCAGGATGAATACTAGCAACATTGCACCAAATTGGGAAACGCACTGGTCTTCCACCGGGTCCTCCAGCCAATTTCAGAAGTTCAGCCTGAGCCAACGCAATTAAATGCATATGGCGGACCTGCGTCCAGGTTTTGATCGTCCCTAGCTTCAGGGGGAAGCGTGTCCCCTCAAAAAAGGGGGCGTCAAATTCCGTCCCAACAACTACAGCAATTAGATAGTGCAGAACTACTTTGAACGGTCATGACGCCCAAATACCCCAAATTGATTCACAAAAGAGCCTGCAGCTGTTCCTTTGGTTTTAACAACCATAGCGCTGAATATCCTGCGGACGGTTGGAGAATGTTGCGGGTCGTAACGCAGAATGAAAGGGCACATGGCCCCAATGCTTTTGGGCCTCGACTGGAAATGCACGCATTTAGCGCGTCAAAAGCGCGCCCCTGCCCTTGCGGTGCGCTATGCTGCGCTCGTGTCGTTGCACTTGTGCTGCCGGCGCGTGTTGAAAACTTCAATCAAAGAAGTGCACCGTGCAAATCGAAAAGGGCCAATGAAAAAGGCGGAAATCCAATTTTGATTTGTCGCGAAAGACTTGAAAATTTGTTTGCTTTATCCAGGCGCCTAACGGAAATCAACGATAGAACAAAAATTTACGAAACATGCTAAAAGATGCTAAAAGTTCATTGGTCCCAAAAAGTATTGACGTTTCATTCTTTACCGTCCATTTCTATTCCCGTTTTTCTGCTGTTTTCTCATATTCATGTCTCCTAAATTTTCTTGAATAAGCACATTTTCACTTCTCCAGTTACTTGAACAAATTTTCCGATTTGTCGGTATTTTTGCATGTCTTGGAAAAGGGAAAAAATAAGCGGGCTGGTATTTGGGGGAAACTGTTAGGGAAACTGTTGGGTCCTGAACCATAGCCACTATAAAAGCTGCCCGCGGCCTAAATTGTTTATAATACAAGATTGCCTCCTATCTGGATAAGGGTTTGCTACAAAAACGAAGCAAAAAAGACAATAGATGTTTGTAGTGAATTTCAAGTAGACGCCGCTGATCGATTTGGAATGCCTGCTTTTGAGCATTTGCATTTCGTAATAATCCTTATCGTGGTCCAAGAGAAGTCATAGACCCAGAGAGTCTGAGCCGCGGGGCTACGAAATTCAGTTTCTTTGCGTGCGAAAAGAGATCCCGCACGATGGTTTATATTTTGACTTTTGTTGCGGTTGCATTTGTCAGGGCGCTTCAAAGGGCGCCTTTTTTTTGCTTTTGCATTTTGTTGTGCCTGAATGTCGTTCATGTGATTTCTATGCATTTCTGTGCTTACTATGCCCCAAATGCCCCGCAGCAACACCCAAGCGAAACCCGGGAAGTTATTCCACACGTCTCCAGTTTTAGGGCTTTGCAATGTAAAGCAGAATTGGTACAGAATTGGTATCAACCAAGATGGATTGTCTTAGCCTTACCCTTTGGTTTTTGTTTGGCGTGTAAATGTGTTGGTGGTGCATGTTTTCTCAGATGTTGGGTCAAAGTAGGCGTGGCAGCCGAAACGCAACATTCACTTCATTTGACCACTGTGAAAATGCCTTCTCTACAAACTGCATTGGCTATTATTTGAATTGAAAGCTCCCCTGTGGAAAATGAGTGTTGATCTTGGAACCCCACACAGTACTTTATGTACCGTCAGGATTCCTTCAAGGCAAATCGGAGTGAACTCAGATATCCATTCTGAGTCCACTACCTGTTTGAATCTGAAACATGTATGCCATACGGCCATTCGAAGGAAGTTTAGAAGCCAAACCTTCCGACAATATGGACAGATGGAAATGCACAGACAGGAAGAAAGTAAGAAGATGAGAAAGTCAAAAGATGAGACAGGGAGACAGTCAGAAGAGAGAAGATGCAGGTGCGCGAAAAGGTAGGAAAGTCGCGAAACACTGTGTTTTTCCAATGTTTTGTGGCTCAGGATGGTCGAGAAGTACGCTCGCTAAAGCGGCGGGTGCGGAGACATCTGGGCAGATGAGCAATGAAAAATTGCACGCCTTTGTGGCGCGAAGCACATTTGGAAATAAAGAGTGTTAAAAACTGCCGGGTTCGGAGCACTTTTGGAAGTTGCGATGTTGAAAAAGTGCATGCCATTGTGGCGCCAAGCACGTTTGGAAGTAAAAAGTGTTAAAAACTGGCGGTCTCCGAACACTTTTGGAAGTTGTGACGTCGAAAAAGTGCACGCCGTGTCGCGCGAAGCACATTTGGAAGTAAAACGCGTTAAAAACTGGCGGTCTCGGAGCACTTTTGGAAGTTGTGATGTCGAAAAAGTGCACGCCGTGTGGCGCGAAGCGCATTTGGAAGTAAAACGCGTTAAAAACTGTCACGATCGGTTGAGATGTGGAAAAAGTGCACGGCGCTGTGGTGCGAAGCACATTTGGAAGTCAAAATGTACAAAGCACCGCTCGGACCACTTTTGGACGTCCAGACGTCGTTTTGTGTGGCAGGGGCAAGGGAGTATGCACCTTGTCAAAAGTGAGCTAAACGCGTGGGTTTTGCGGCGTTTCAAAACGATGGCAGGCGTGGGCCATTTGAAGAGGATCAGCACAGATGTGTTTTTCGTGGCCGGCGCAGTACAAGAGACACTTCAGGCAAACATGTTCATAGGTTAGGGCGCTGATTTCCTGCGAGGGGTGTCATTTTGGAGCATCAGATCTTCAGTGTGCTACTGTGCTACTCGAACTGTGTGCTACTCGAACTTTCTGCCGGTTTTTAGCAAGTTGTTGCGTCTTCCAAAAATCATGGAAAATGACAAGATGATGAAACAAGGGTGGGCAAAAATGGATTCAAAATGTGGCTGAAGTTTCGGGAAACAGGAAAACGCGCAACTTCAGAGGGGGTGGAAAAGGGGTGGACGAAAGGTCGCAATGGAAGAACGGAATTCAATGTCACATGACTAGTTCCGCGGCATGAAGCAGTCCAGCTTGACATGGTTTAATTGTTGTCGTTTGGAACAAGGCATTGCCCCAGTTGTGACATAGGGATAACCGCAGGGAGTTTAGAAGTCAAACTTCCGATAATATGGACAGATGGAAAGGCCAAGATGGGAGGAGGAACAGAAGAGAAAAGATCAGATAGGGAGAAAGTCGGAAGAAAGAAGATCAGAGGGGAGAAAGTCAGAAGAGAGAAGATGCAGGTGTGCGAAAAGGTAGGGAAGTCGCGAAACACTATGTTTTTCCAATGATTTGTGGCTCCGGAGGGTCGAAAAGTAGGCTCGCTAAGGCGGCGGGTGCAGAGCCATCTGAGCAGATGAGAAATCAAAAATTGCACGCGGCTGTGGCGCGAAGCGCATTTTGAAGTCAAGGCTACAAAACACTTCAGCGTCGGAGCAATTTTGGAAGCACACCATCTTCGGAGCACTTCTGGAAGTTGAGGGATTGGAAGAAGTGTATGCCGTTGTGGCGCAAAGCACAGTTTGAAGTTAAAAAACGCAAAAACCTTCATGCTCGGAGCACTTTTGGAAGTTGAGACGTCGAAAAAGTGCACGGTGCTGTGACGCGAAGCGCGTTTGGAAATAAACAGCGTTAAAAACTGTCGGTCTCGGAGCGGTTAAAAACTGAGGGGTTCGGAGCACTTTTGGGCGTTCAAACATCGTTTTGTTTGGCAGGCACAAGATGAATGTGAGGGCCACTCCGAGAGACTGGAAACAGGCACATGGTCACATGGTTGGAAACAGGCACATGGTTCCATAGGAAGAATGCAACAGACACTGTTCGGACAAGTGAGGACCCTTCGACTGCAACTGCAAGACTGCTTAAGTATAGAAATCAGTTCGAATGACTGCATTCCCATGGATTGTAAAACATGGTGACAGCGCCCGTAAGGGGCCGTGCGTTTGTGATGATTGAACTTCCTGACCATGTTGTCAAATCATCAAAAACTGGGAGTTTTCCAACGANGTGCGTTTGTGATGATTGAACTTCCTGACCATGTTGTCAAATCATCAAAAACTGGGAGTTTTCCAACGATTCCAGATGAATGTGGTGTTCAAACAGAGCGCAAAAACTCTGTAAGGGTTGGCTCCAACATTGATTTTTTCATGTTTCTCCAGCACTTTGACACATTTTTCTCATCCGAGCAGTTGGCTCAAACTTTCTTNTTTTCATGTTTCTCCAGCACTTTGACACATTTTTCTCATCCGAGCAGTTGGCTCAAACTTTCTTTTCGCCATATTTCTGGCAAAGGTTTGCGAGACCTGCCCAAAGAAGGGATGTTACAACGTAGCAAGAAGATCTATAAGAAGGGATGTTACAACGTAGCAAGAAAATCTATAAGAAGGAATGTTACAACGTAGGTACAAGATCTAGAAGAAGGAATGTTACAACGTAGCAAGAAGATCTATAAGAAGGAATGTTACAACGTAGCNCAAGATCTAGAAGAAGGAATGTTACAACGTAGCAAGAAGATCTATAAGAAGGAATGTTACAACGTAGCAACAAGATCCAGAAGAAGCTTGAAGAGAGAGCTGGTTTGACGTAGCAAGAAGCTTGAAGAGAGAGTTGGTTGTAACGTGGCAAGTATAAGACGTAGAGCAAGGAAACGCCATTGCAACCCCCCACACCAACCCCAACCCAAAACCCAAAGACGTAGAGCAACAAAAGATATGAGAAGTGAGGACAAAACCCAAACCCCAACCCAAGTATAAGACGTAGAGCAANCCAACCCAAAACCCAAAGACGTAGAGCAACAAAAGATATGAGAAGTGAGGACAAAACCCAAACCCCAACCCAAGTATAAGACGTAGAGCAAGGAAACGCGATTGCAACCCCTCCCACCAACCCCACCCAAAACCCAAAGACGTAGAGCAACAAAAGATATGAGAATTGAGGACAAAACCCAAACCCCAACCCAAGTATGAGACGTGGGGCAAGGAAACGCGATTGCAACCCCCCCCCCACCAACCCCAACCCAAAACCCAAAGACGTAGAGCAACAAAAGATATGAGAAGTGAGGACAAAAAAAAAGAGAAAATCAAAATCATCACGAACGCACGGCCCCTTATAGGCGCTGCCACCTAAAACATCCACATTTTTTTATTAAATCGATACATGACACTATGGTCAAACTTCCTACTTTCGAAGATGGAAAAATGACTATTAAACTGGACAGTGTGAATTTGGTGAAACTGTCTTGTTTCGAATGCCTGGTAAACTGCGTGACAAAGCTGACACTGCCTGGTATGAAGGCACCTGGTTAGGCAAAGACACTGAAGCGGATCAGTCACTGGTGTTTGGAAATGGTGCCATGCACAAAGTTCTGTGCGACGTGTAATTCCGTCAAAACAATGGAACAAGACACTGCACAAAGCACTGAACGTGACACCTTGGGATCCAAAAGGAAAGGACACCACTGACACATACTGACACCACTTTTGTTCTTCCTCCGTCACTGGGAGTTTCCGGACGAATCCGAGCACCTCCGGGACTTGAGATGGAAGAAACTGCGGAAACTGAACCAATGCCAGAAGACGATATGGAAGCCAAATCTGAAGGCTGCAGCCCATCTCATGGAGATGATGCTGAGTCACTGAAGTCACTTCCGCCAAAGACTTGAGACGTCAGACTGCCTCTGACTGAACGACTGCCACATCCGAAACGGACTGCAACTGATGAACTGTGGGATGATGACATTCAGGAACACAAACGTCAGACTGCTGGAGCACTGTTTGATGTCACTGCTTTCACTGCCTGTGTTTCTTTGTGTTTCTTGACTGTAGGTGATACTGAGGTTCCTGTAGCTAGAAACGGAGACACTCATGAACTCAGACAAGAACTTGCATTGACAGAACCATGTTTGAGTCATGTGGAACCAGAGTTCACTGAACAAGAAGTCAAGGAAGGAACGATGGAAGAAATGAAGGCAATGAAAGGATTTGAAGTGTATGATGAGATACCAAGCGAAAACTGTTCACAGGAGGACATTGACAATGCAATGGACTGCGCTTGGGTGAAGCGTAGGAAAACGCCGTCGGCTGGTTGCACGTGGATGCTTCCAAGAGGACATGGACACTGACGATACTTTCGCGTCTACTCCTATTGTTGTCACTCTTCGCGTCCTTCTTCTCTTGTCACTGTCAAGATGTTGGACTGTTTTGACCTCGTCATTTCAACTGCCCAAATTTGAGCGACTGTTCATGCGACCGTCTGTTGAGTTTTACCCCAAAAGCAACTGGCTACTGAAGCGAGCGATGTATGGAATGAAACAAGCACCTGCACTTTGGCAAATTCACTTCGCGAAAACAATGGTTTCACCGGGATTTCACCGTTGTAAGACTGACCCGAACCTGTACTGTCACTCCTCTAAGGAACTGTATATAATGTATTGTGTTATGTGGATGATCTTTTGGTATGTGGAAACTCTGAACGCATCAAAGTTTTCACTGAACAACTGTCAAAGGAGGTTCTGTTGAAGGTTGAAGGTGAACTGAAACCACAAACGACAGTCAACTTTCTAGGTAGGACACTGAGACACAATGGTGATAGCATAGACATCACCATGCCAATTGCGTATGTAACTGACATGTTGAAACTGTTTGGAATGGAGAACGCAAAACCTTCGCCTACCACTGGAACTTCTACGAAACCAAACTATGTTCCTCAACCACTGAACAACGCGGATCACAAAGCGTATCGCGCGATTGTAAGTAAACTGCTGTGGCTTGTGCTGATCAGACCTGACATTTCTTATGCAACCAAGGAACTGTCGAGAGATTTGACTGCATCGACCACTGAAAATGTCTCTAAGGTGAAACACTTACTGAGGTACATTTCAGGTACCAGAAATCACCGTCGACTGTGTCCAAGCGTGACAATGTCGGACTCGGACTGCGCTTTGGACATTGACTGTTATGTTGACCCTGACTGGGCTGGATGTAGGACCACCCATAAGAGCACTAGTGGAACTGTGGTGCAACTGTTGAATTCAACTGTTTCTTTTGGGAGCAGAACACAAGGAACAATTGCCCTTAGTTCGGGAGAAGCAGAACTGTATGCAAAAGGAGAAAGAACTAGTGAGGCACTGTTTGTCAAGAACCTGATCACCGAAGCAAAACTGGCAAAGTCAGTGAACATCACTGTTCACACTGACTCTACTGCTGGCAAAAGCATGGCCGCTAGGTTTGGAACAAGCGAGAAAACAAAGCACCTAGAACTGAGATTCCTTTACGTGCAGGAACTGGTAGCGAAAGGAATACTGAGACTGAGAAAATAGGGACCGAAGTTAACTGCGCTGATGTACTCACCAAATATCTTTCTTCTGAACTCTTGGTATCCCATTTGAAGAAACCCTGTGTTTTCACTTCTTTTGATCGTTTCCAACTGTAGCACTGCCAGAATTGTTTCACCAAGCCAACTGTTTTAAACGCTGGCTCTGGACTGTGGAAATTCAACCCCCGTCAACTGGAGGGGAAGTAGCGCGCACTGCACACACACACATAGAAATACACTGTATAAATAATTTTCTTAATATTCGATTTGGGATTCTTCAAGCCCAGATGTCACTGGAAGTACTGTTTCCTGGACTGAAGGAGAACCACCTGTCCCACCCAAGGACTGAGACTGAGCTGTATCGTGGCACACTGTGATCCACGCTACTGCCACCTCTGATGATGTGGGCTTCACGTGCTGTCCAAGGGAACACTGTGACGAGGGATCAGACTGACTGGGCCCTTGTACTGGCACTGCCCCGTTCTCAGATGGGACAATTTGTCCGTGGAGAACTGTCGATGGATTGCTTTGTCTACCAGCAGTGCAACCTGTGGCCTGTCCGAGATCTGCACTCTTGCGACTGGTGCACATGTACTGGCAAGGAATGGAACTGGAATGAACTGGACACTGAGGAGAACATCGCACTGCTGGTGATGAACCCACTGAAGAGCAGCACTGACATGCTCTACACTTTCAACCGACTGTGGTTGGACCACTGTCTGACAACTGGAAGTGTTGAAAGGTTTGCACTGGAACCCACAGAACTGGAGACTGGGATGATCTTCGAGCTCCAAGGCCTGACTCTTGGTGCAATGTCTGCACTGAATACCGAGATGACGCGCACTGAGCTGTACGGGTATCACTGCAGAGGCCTCGTTGGGCACCTCGTGCTCACTGTGTCTCAAGGCAAAATGATTGAACTGAACACGGATGACATGTCCTATCAAATGTAGTTTGAGACACTGGCCGCTGGAACTGTGAAAACCGCTCGTGTGGCAACTGTGCCACTGTCCACTGGCCACTGATGATGATGATGATGATGACGACGATGACGACGACACTGATGAATCCACTGTGGATGTGATCTTGGGTTCGCTGCCCTTTGGACGTCGCGTCACTGTCGAGCTTCGAAAGCGCAAGTGAAAGACTGCACTGAGCCGCCAACTGTAAATTTTTCAATGAACTGAAGTGATACTGTTTGAATAGTGAACTGACTGGTCCGTACCACTGTCTTAAGACTATCAACTGTATCGAGTAGGCGCTTTTTTTTTAAAATTCGCTGTGAATCATGTCCAACTGATCGAGACTTATTCAAGGGGAAGTGTTAAGATGCATACACTGACCCACTGCGCCCTCCAAGATCGTACTGCTCTGACTGTGACTGCCAACTGACTGTTGGCTCAAGAACACCACGCTGTGAAAAGGTCCCAGCTACTGCAGACTGTAGAGACTGATTTTTCTACTGTTCGTTGCACTGGTGAAATATCCAAAAGCTTCGCACGTTTTCGTTTCGTTCTCATTTCATTTCATTTCAATTTCATGTCTTTCTGAAAGCTACATGTTTGTCAGCATGTGGTGGCAGGTTTGCAATCATGTTTAAGGCCATCAGTAGGATCGAAGGATACTGCTACATCTAGATTCCAGGGTTCCGTTTTGTCAAAGGAAAAACGAAATGTTGGGGGGAGGTGACGCATGTCTTCATTCGTTTCATTCCTTTCATTCCTTTCATTCATTTCATTCCTTTCATTCCTTTCATTCCTTTCATTCCTTTCATTCCTTTCATTCATTTCATGTCATTCATCTTGGGCCAATCAAGCTGCACTTCCCCAGGCCCCTTTTTCGCTCTAGCCACATATTTTTTGAAACTTCCGCCCCCGCCTCGTGCGGGTACTACTGGTAGTTGCACTTGTAGTTGTAGTTGTGCTTGCAGCTGACTGTCTGTCTCTGTACCTATCTAACGATCTATCTATCTATCTACCTATCTGCCTGATTGTCACACTATCTAAATGTCTATCTGTCTACCTACCAATCTATCTATCGGTCCATCTATTTATCTGTCTGTCTATCTGTCTGTCTGTCCATCTGTCTCTCCATCTGTTGATCTATCTGTCTTTCTCTCTGAATCTATCTATCTATCCGTTTGACTTGGGCTTCCTCCGGTTTCCAAGCGGAAAACTTCAAACACGACACAATTCTGCGAGACTTCCTCCATTTTCCAATCAAAAAACTTCAAAAACGATGCATTTTTGCGCGGCTTCCTCCATTTCCCAACTTGACAACGTCAAAACGAAGCAAATCTGCGAGACTGCCCCTGTTTTCCATGTGGACTACAGCAAAAACGAAGCAATTCTGCGAGGCTTCGCCCCAAAATGACTCTATCTCTCTAAAATACTGCGTGCCACGAAGAAGTGAAGCCAAGTCATACGAACTGCTGCCCCTGTCACGCAAAATCATCTTAGCAAACCTGCAGATCTGGTGCTCCAAAATGACACCCCTCTCAGGAAATCAACGCCCTGACCTCTTAACATGTCTGCTTGAGGTGTCTCTTGTACTGCTGTAGTGCGCCTGCCACGAAAGATGCATCTTTGCAGATCCTCTTCAAATGCCCCACGCCTACCATCGTTTTTGAATTTTTGAAACGCCACAAAACCACGCGTTTAGCTCAGTTTTGACCAAGTGTAGAATCCCTTGCGCCTGCCACACAAAACGACATCTGAACGTCCAAAAGTGCCCCAAAACCACCAGTTTGTAACACTTTTGACTTCCAAATGTGCTTCCCGCCGCAACCGCGTGCACTTTTTCCACATCTCAAATCCGAAAACGCTCCGAGGACATGAGGTGCTTTGCGCATTTTGACTTCGACGTGTGCTTCCCGCCACAAGGGCGTGCATTTGTTCCACATCTCAACTTCCAAAAATATTCTGAGCACATGAAATGTTTTTGCACAGTTTGACTTGGAAATGTGCTTCACGCCACAACGGTGTGCACTTCTTCCGCATCTCAACTTCCAAAAATGCTCCGAGAGTCGTGTGTTTTGCGCAGCTTGGCTTCGAAATGTGCTTCGCGCCACAACGCCGTGCGCTCTTTCGGCATCTCAACTTCCAAAAATGCCCCGAGACCGTCAATTTTTAGCACTTTTTACCGAATGCGTAGCAAGGCTTCCCGTTTCACTCTGGGGGTTTGGGGGTTGAGGGTGCGTTCGCCACACGTTGGACGTTGCGCAACCGTTCGCAGCTGGTCGCAACCGTTCGCAAATGTGCGCGTGAGGGCCCTAGGGCCGTGCCTATGGGGGAAGCTGCAAAGGAGGTCATTTTTGGAAGCTCTAAACGTAGTCGAAACCTTGCTTTCGCGTGACAGGCGTGGGGCTTCGTAACATTCCCACGTGTTTGACGACGTCTCCAAAATCGTTTTTTTTGTGGCAAGCGCAATACCTTTGCGCCGTTTTCAAAAGTTGAGTTTCATTTTTCGCGGCGGGCGCAGCATTTTGCATGGAGACTTCCAACATTTTTCGTGGCAGGCGCAGCACTGTAGACGCGTCGCGCGACGTGTTTTTTGCGAATCGCGTTGTCCATTCGGCAGGAAAAATTGCAGTGAGTGACTCAGCTGATGCCACCTGCCAGTGATGGATGGATGGTTGGATGGGTCCAAATGGATGGAGGGAATGGGGGTGAAATAGGTGAAGCTGGATTAAATGAATGAAATGGATGGAATGGGTGAAATGATGGCCCCGTTTGTTACCCCGGTGGGGTTGGGTGTTCAGATTTATCAGGAAAATTTTGGGTCTACAAAATCTAAACATACAACCCCACTTGGGCAGGCACCTAGGGCCTCTGGTGCTTCTACAAAATGTAAAACATTGAAATTGAAATCATCCTACTAGCTATAGGCATTAAAAAATTGGTTCAAATACCCCATTCAAAGTTATCTCAGCAAAAAATGCATTTTGTAGAGACACCAATGTTTGAGAATTAAAATTCAGCTTGATTCACTTTTGCATTTTGTAGAGGGCCCGCTTCTGCTCCGTTGTGGTTTCATCATGCTTCTTTTTTTTCCGCTCGCACACTCTTTGGTCCTTTCTTAACAGTTTTTTACCACGCCATTGGCAATCTTCTGATTGCTCCCCTATTGTCCTTTCTTTGGCCAAGGGCGAATGAGAGTCTCTACAAAACCAGAATTTTCGAATTCAGATTTAAGGGGTGCTTTGGGGATCTTTGGTCTGGGGGGTTGGTCTCGGGCGGGCTTGAGGGAATTGACGGGCCGGTGGAGAAAGGTTGGTTGTTAAACTGTGTTGTGTGATGTTGTGTGTAGGTGCCGATCAAAAAAATAACATAGCACACCAATGCACACCAAGCCTAAAAATATAACGCAAAGCAATTCAAAGCCTATGATGTCATATCACGGTGCTTTTTGTGGCGATGCTGATTGATTCTGTCTGTGAATGGATGTTGTTGGCTGTTTTTANGGTGCTTTTTGTGGCGATGCTGATTGATTCTGTCTGTGAATGGATGTTGTTGGCTGTTTTTACATGCTTTTAGCCCCACAATCGTTCACAACAAAATCAAAAACATGGGCCACGGGCCACTTAAGAGCCTCTACAAAATTGGAAACATGGGCCGAAGGCGACAGAAGAGTCTCTACAAAATCAGATGCCTGGGCCAAGGGCCAGTGAAAGTCTCTACAAAACCAGAATTTTCAAATTCAGATTTAAGGGGTGCTTTGGGGATCTTTGGTCTGGGGAACTGGTCTCGGGTGGGCTTGTGGGAATTGACGGGCCGGTGGAGAAAGGTTGGTTGTTAAACTGTGCTGTGTGATGTTGTGTGTAGGTGCCGATCAAAAAAATAACATAGCACACCAATGCACACCAAGCCTAACAATACAACGCAAAGCAATTCAAAGCCTATGATGTCATATCATGGTGCTTTTTGTGGCGATGCTGATTGATTCTGTCTGTGAATGGATGTTGTTGGCTGTTTTTACATGCTTTTAGCCCCACAATCGTTCACAACAAAATCAAAAACATGGGCCACGGGCCACTTAAGAGCCTCTACAAAATTAGAAACATGGACCGAAGGCCATTCAAAACATCTACAAATCGGAACCGGTTGCAATTCAGGTCAAGGGGGTTCTTTGAGGATCAATAAAAGGTTTTGGGGGATTGGTATGTGATGAACTTATGGGGGGTATGTCTCCTTGGCCCCGCAACAATGCCCAACCTTTTTCTATTTTTTGGGTATTTTGTTTGGATGCTTTCAGATGTCTTTGCATTTGTTTTTCTTAGTTCCTCTGGCAATTCAATACTTCAACGCAATATTATGTGCCTATTTTCTCATCGTTATTGATGTTCCTTCTTCATATTTCGATTAGTCTTTTTGATGCTTCTTTTGTACTGTCATTCTTCTCTTTGAGCTTGTGCCATGCTTTGAGGCGCCCGCAAAACAGAGGCATTTTTTTGGCATGTTTCCAAAACAACATCAATTGAATTCAATTCCAAAATTTCAATGCCACAGAAAATGTGGAAACCTTTTATACATGTCAACTATTTATGAAACCAAGTGGAACCATACGAAAGCAAATGAAATCGTGGTCCAGCCCATTTCTCTACAAATTGCAAAACATATGACAAAATCTGAAACAAGGCCTAAACTGCCTGAAAACCATAAACGCTACAAATTGCAAAACATACCAACAAGCATCCCAAAAATCATCCCAAAAATGTCCCTCTACAAAATCTAAAACCAGCTTGGAGATCATCGAAGATACCCAATCATTTCCAACAAAAAAATGCTTTGTTTCAAACGTTGACGTGTTAGATTTTGTAGGGGAAACAGATGGGGTGATGTGAAATGGATGTAGTGGATGAAATGGATGGAATGATGGAATGGATGGGGAATGAATGATGGATTGGGAATGCATAATGAATGGAAAATATATCATGGATGGGGGCTGGGGAATGCATAGCGTGTGAATTATGGAATTAGTGTTGGATGATGGAATGGGAATGGATTTATTAGCGGATGGAACATCAAAGGCCCATACATGAGTTCCCATTCCCCTGCCAAGCATTGAATTTGAGAAACATCATGTTTTTGAATCATTTTCAATGTGATAGATGACTGGATCATTGAATGAATGCCTTGGATGGCAAGCTATATTTCAAACCAATTTTCGCCGCAGTGATTTTTTTCAGCAGTTGAAGGCATCCGCCATATCACCGGCAATGATATGATAGATGCATGCAACACTTCAGCACAAATCCTCAATCAGTCTTGATTTCACCCTTAAAACTTGAAACGTCCATGTAGATTTGAAACATCCATATGCAATGAAAGTGGCTTGAAGCGAAAGAAAAACAATTCGCAAATCAAGAAAGCCGTTGGGCTAGCCAAGTGGTTATCCTAAGCGCGCGCTCCGAAAGCATCCAACAATCACCTCACAATGTATCTCTCCCGAGTTCCGGATTTCATAGGACTTATTGAAGTGGCATCGCCTTACAGAATATGGTTGTGCCTCCCACCGTGCTGACATCATATGTTGCGCCGGAATACCTGCAAGATTCATCAAGTTTCTGGATTTCAAATGCCCTACCTGGAAACATGTTCGCGCATATGCCATCCATCGCTGGGGCTGCGGCCACTGATTGCTGCCATGCGTTTTGCTTGGCCAAGCTTGCGGCGTAAGCCTTAGAGCGGCTCAAATGACTTCTCGCGCAGTCTGAACTTTGTCTCGGCTGACTACAAGCGCTAACACGCCGGATTTTGGCAACCTACAGGGGTGGGTGTATTCAACCATTTTGTCTGAGCAATCCGTCGCCCGATGATGCTGATTGCGACAGAGCTGCTGTCTTTCTCTTGAGATGGAAACTGCCAGGGCGACGATTCGCCATTGCAGCAGCGTTCCCTTTGCATGGTAAGGCATGCTATACGAAACCCGAGTCCGCTTGACCGTCCAGCTAGATGACGATGTGCGATCAAAGAACAAATGTAGTCCAACAGCTGGAAAACAAGCAACGCAGAAACATTGAATCTGCGAAGCACACCGTATTTTTGAAAGGAGTGCTCTTCCTTCCTCTCTCTCGAAGCTGTGGCCGTCACGTTCGTCAGAGCCGGCGTGGTGCGTTCAAAGGTGCTCTCTGACATGAATGCCTTGGGAAGAATATAGTCTGTCCAATATGCTAATGCAACACCATTGATGTGTGTGTATTTCAGGAGATTTGTTAGCCGCAAAGGTGAAACAACACAAGCAAACTGATATGATCTGCGGGCATTGACCTGAGCACATGGATTTTGTGCTTGCGTGAGCATGCCAGCTATGTGCATTAAACAATGTGAACGAGAGCTTGCCAATCACAAAATTAAAGGACCGGATAACCCCACAAGTCATTGCCTTCCGAAAAACACAAAGCAGTGGTAGAAAAAGCAGAGGGTGGCAAGGAAGAGAGACATGGGGCAGGATGAGCGAAAGAAGGTTAGAAAGGCGGGTGTGTGGCAGAGACGTGTACCATAGATGTATTTTGTGGGACAGACATGTATGTAATGTATGTGTTCTGCACCCGTGATCTTGCTGCATTCTTTCAAAGACCTGCGCTAGGTGAGGCCAGGCTTTGCTCAAGAAATATCATTTTTCTCTGAAATACCTACTGCAGAAAGCACATGGGTAAGACTGCAACTGGACACATTCGAATCTTCTGCCTAAAGGAAAAGACAAAGAGCCAATGCTGTCTTGACTGCATCTTGTCTGATGATGTTTTCTTTCAAGCATGTCAACATTTTACCATTTGCCTGGCAAGTGAGTTACCAAAACCGGAGGCAAGCGGCGGGGTAAAATTTGCGGGACTCATGTCCCAAGTCTCTTGGCCTGAGCCAATGCATTTGCGTGTTTTTTCCTCATGTTTTCGGGGAAGGCGGCGGGCCTGATGACAGCGATGTTCGAAGCAAAACACTGGCACACGGGACCCGGAAATAAAATCAATACAAACGAACCTTAAAGTTAAAGAAACATCGTCATCAAAAGACTAAGCAATAATTTGCAACTTCCAGTGCCGGCCCCTGGCCCAACAAATTTCTTTTCAATTTCGGAAAAGAACCGCCAAGAAAAATCAATTGTCTGACCTGGTCTGACACGCCGACATGATCCCAACACCAGATTGCCGCTTTTTCCTTTCCGATTGAAATGCGGCAAGCATGATATGCTTCGCAAATTCATGCAAGGTCCGGATGCGTTGCGACTCCCGCGCAAATGCCCCCGTTGACAAAACAAAAGGGTTGAATCATTCACACTCTGAGCGGCTGCATTTAGCGCAGTGTCCTCTGAATGGGCTTGAATGCGCTTTGCTTGGTTACGATTGCTTTAATCCAGGGCCTACTACAGATGTGCTCACACACGAGAACATTCCTCTTCGAACCACAGCACCAACAAAGTTGGAACTGGACCTTCTACAATGTTCCTCCGCCCCTTGTCATTCCTTGGCAACGCTGCATTTCACTCCAAGCACAAAATTTGAACCCTTGGGACTCCAGCATGTCTCCCGCGAAGCGGCCCAAATTGTTAAGGTGTGGAAGGTGCGGCACGGAGTTCCGATTTCTACAAGCGAAAATGTTGGCATGACCCACCACCTTGCATCTCAAGAACCTGGAAATCGCAGAAGAATCGCTCACACCTAAAACCTGCACCCAATTTAGAAGGCAAAGGAGTTCCGCAACTTCAGCACCACGGCGCAAGTCTAAGGCCCGGCGCCCGGGGCAAAAACGGAAGACCTGGCGCACCAAATCCCCCAGCATCTTAGGCAATTTTTCCGGCGTGACGTGCAAAGCTGTGAGCAGACTTCCCCACCCGAAGCCATCAACAAATCGGTGCTCACAAACATTCTCCGTCGAGGACAGGCTGGAGCGGCAAGATGATGGCGTTAGCCTT
The DNA here is from genome assembly GCA_003297045.1 of Symbiodinium sp. clade C Y103. NCBI lineage: Eukaryota > Dinophyceae > Suessiales > Symbiodiniaceae > Cladocopium > Cladocopium sp. clade C. The sequence continues at coordinate 151,131 of BGPT01001062.1, forward strand.
TTCAGCAAAGCAAGGGCATGATGCCACTTGCTGGCAGCAGACATGGCCTTCATAGTGGTTGCATAGCAGGTCGGTGCTGGAGTACTCCAAAAAGACAGCTCAGTAAGGAGGTGCACGGCAAACTCCCACTGCGAGCAGCCCTCACATGCCACAATGGCGGCATTGAAAGAAACGTCGTCAGGGAAAAGGCTCGGGGGTTTCAATGAGCTCGATGGTTCTGAAGGTGTGCTTGGCAGCGAAATCGCAGCCGCACAAATCTCACCGGTCATAGCCCGTGTGAGGAGTGATAACGCAGCTTGCCACTGCCTTCCCTTTTCACAAGCACTAATGGCAGAGCTCAGCGTCACCACATCATGGAACATGCGCCTATGACGCTGGCTGCAATGGCTGCCAAATACTATTTTTGATGCTGCAGGAGAAGACGAATAATAAGAAAATGATGATGACGATGACGATGATGATGGTGATGATGATGATGAGGAGGACGAGAAGGGTGAGGCAGGAGGAAACGGAAAGGAGGAAAAGTGCCAGAGAGCAAGTTGCCAGAGCATGGCATTGCCAAATGTTGTGAGCAATGTGCTAATGCTCACAGCATCCGGCGTGATGTTCCTCTCTACCATTGCAGTCAACACAGCTCCGGCTTTGAGCCACTGCAGGCCTTGCCCGCAAGCGGCCATTGCCGCGTTGAAGCAAACGAGGTCAGGGGTTCGGTAGGCGCGATCGGCTTTGGATCGGCCCCTGCAAATTTTGCCAAACTTTCCTGGCCCTGCTTCAACTGACGCTGCTGGCCCTGGCCGTGCAGCTTCTCTACCTTTCACTGCTTTCCCCTTCGCTTTTCCCGCGTCACATTCATGCAATAGAAGCAACGCACGTTGCCAGCGTACAGTCTTGCCCAACACTGAAATGATTGCGCCATAGGAAACAGTGTCTGGCTCTGGTAGCGAACAGCCGTTTGCCAATCTTTGCTGGAACTGCATCGCGCTGACCAAATGCAGAGACCAGTCCCAGCGCTGACTCTTGCCACACACTGAAATTGTGGCATTTGCAACTTTTCGTACAACGTCTTTGTCAGGCTGATGGCAGCTGTTGATCATGCGGCTCAACTGAAACAATTTTGCCTGCCACTTGGCAGTCATTGGCTTCGCGGAAGCACGGGCTAAATTGACTGGTGGAAAAAGGCAAGGTTCCAAGTACAGAGCACCACGCTGTTGAACAATCCTGGCGACGGGCTCCACACGAAAGCACCATTGCACGGAATCCTGCAACGCTGCGCAGTCTTGATCGGATGACTTGCTACTTGAGCCAAGCAATGATGTTCCAGCGCTCCCTCTCTCTCTCTGTCTCTCTCTTTTTCTCTCTCTCTCTCTCTCTCTCTCGCTCGCTCTCGCTCTCGCTCTCTTCCCAGCTGTTTCTGAAGGATGCAAAACCACATCAACAAAGCAGCGGCGCAAATAAAGTGCTGTGAAAAGCGCAAACTTGTTCGCATGGATGTGGCCGGACCACGAAATTTGCCGCATCTCACGAAGTCTCTAACTGCCTCGCCCCCCCGCGAAACTACCTGTCCGGGTCCATTTTGACCCATCGGGGAACAAGATACCATCGCCATCCCACTTTGCCACAACCTTGCCTGGGCCTGGCAAGCCAGACTTGGACAAATCTATTAGCAATTCATCGGAGTCCTTAGCTGGAGATGAAAGTTTGGCTTCCCAAAATTTTTGGGTGTCACCTCTAGCGCAGCCCCGCTTGAGATCAGCCAGCCGCTTCTCCCGGGCCATCTCTGCAGCTGTCAAACCTGGCCGATGGATTGAAGATAATTGAAGTATGTCATGTTTGTTTGAGATCCACGTGTCTGGGGTCTGTATATAAAGCCGCGGTCATGTAAAGTTCCTGCCCGGTTTCAATCTCTCATTTGAATAGGCCACCCCGCAAATGCTTGGATATAGGGGGTAAAGAAGCGCACCGAGACGATGCGTAGCTTAGAAATCGGAGGCGCGCAAGGCCACAAAGGCATCATTGGACTTCACTAAGAATTTCAAGGTAAAATTGCTAAGCACCATGGGACTGAGATCTCAGAACTTGCCAAACCACGCATAAAATTTAAGCGCCGCCCCCAGCAGCAGCACGGGAGCAGAAAGACGCTGCAGGGAAGTGAATTTGAATTTGGCGAAGCAATAGATGCCTGCGTCAAATTGAGACAAGCTGCGAAACAGAATCTTCATGAAAGAGAGAAAATTAAAGGACCGGATAACCCCACATGTCAACTTCTTCCAAGAAGTACCCAAGCAGATGTGAAGATGGGATAGGCAGGGAAGAGAAAGGGGATGGTGGAAGACAGATTGTGTGAAGGAGCCGCGCAAGAAAGAATTGTGTCTCAAGAGTTGTGTGTGTGACAAAGTGGTGGGTGAAAGAGATGTTTGTGAAAGAGTTGTGTGAGAGAGTTGTGTGTGTGAGAGTTGTGTGTGAAAGAGTTGTGTCTGAAAGAGTTGTGTGTGAGAGAGCTGTGAATGGACGAGTTTTGTGATGTGTGCAAGTAAGTTGTGTGTGAGCAAGTGACTGTGTGTGTGTGTTGTCTGACACCTGAAGAAATGTAAAACTTCTACTTGTTTCTTGCTTTACCGAATTGCTGGATTTTCGATGCATTTGCCGTGATTTTCCTTTTATTACCATCAGCAGGGGGCAACCTCATGTTTGCAGCTGATTGCCCAACGAAGAGGGCTGCATTCCTGACTGATATGACTCTGGGACGCTGGAGTCACGTCATTTCAACAATTTCAATCCAGTTTGCTTTTCTGCATATGGCGGCCGCCTAAGCCCAGAACCGGCCCGTCGTTTACTTTGTTACTCCACGGTTACCGCAATCTGACTTATTTGAATGACCTCGTCGGAATCAGATTCACTTCCAATCACTGCTCCAACTCCTGTCAGGTTTACTGAAATGTTTTTTGCATGTACGATGCACTCTAGCTACCCAACTCGAAATGACGTTTCTGTTCAATCAAGTGTGTTACTCATGCCGGATTCCGTCATGGTGGCATGAGCCCCTCGGGGAATACCTTTCTAGGTAAATTGCCGGAACCTTTGACTTGAATGCTGAAGTGAGGTATTTTAACCAGTAATTCCTTTAAGTAAAGTGGAACAGAGGGCCTTTTCTCCCAGTTTCGCATTGCCGATCGATTTCAATGTTGAACAACTGGCCGTTGTCTTGGGCACTCACCATTTCCTTGCAGAGGTCGACTTTGACGAATTATGTTGAAACAACTGCCCGCTGTGTGGGACTTGCCATTTCTCTGGAGAGAATAGCGAAACAACCTCCTTCTCCAGCTTTGCTCAAATGACTGACAACTTCATTCTGCACTTGCTACATGGAACACAGGCTTCAGGACATGCCTTTAGGCGTGGTATCTCCTTACTTTTGATGGTACTTGGGTGAGGTCAAGTTGTGCACGTAATTCATTTGACACTGTAAGCCGTCTACGGAGCTTCTGCTGAACTACCAATCTGACAGCAGAGGGCCTTTGAGCCTGATCACGACATTGCATGATTGTACTAGAGCGCATCCCAAGTTGTGAGTTTGCGATTTCTTTTTACACCTGACGCCGCCCACACCACCTCCTCCTCGCTGCGCTGCATCATGTTTCCGTTTTCCGGGAACCCACCAGCCTGGAATCAGCAGTCAACTTCAATGCCCACGATGTCCACTGGTAGTCCCAATTTCCCTACAGGTTCACCGATGTTCAACCCTCAGATGCCAATCTCCAATTTTGTTCCCTTCAACGACCCTGCAATGATGAGCTCTTCGGGATCCCCATGCAATGATGACTCCGATGGCATCGACGATTCTACCAGCGCAAGGCAACGTTTCTCCTGGCTACGGAGCAGATCCTCTTCATTCGCGATCAACTACAACAAGCTCACATGCGTGAATCTCAGTCTCAAGCTCAGATCAACCTCTTGTTACAGCAACAGGCCAATCTCTTGTCTCATCCGCCACCGTCCACTACAGCTCCTGTTCCACCATCAGTGCCGAACCTTCCACCAGCTACCTTGCCTGAACCGCATTCTGCCAGTCCTCCACATCCACCGCCTGTTCCACCGTCCACGTCCACACCACCACCTATTATCGATGCCTCGGACGTTGCCTCTCAGATTGTCGCTGCGTGTAAGGAATCCCTACAGCAGAATGTCCGACCATCCTTGCCGGTCCAGAACACCAGCCAAGTTGCTCTCCAGGATCCGTTGTCCAACCGCGGCCTTCCGGCTCAGCTCCTGCCCATCCTCGTCAGGATCAGCCTCCTCCATCTCGTCATCGGGCCTCTAAGCCCCAGTCCCGCCGACTCTCCTACACCGCTAATCCTTCGAGACGACACCGTCGTTATGCCAAGGACAAACGCTCACTCTCCCGTCCAGGCAGTCCCCGTCGTCGTCGATCCAAACGCTCACCTACACCATCACGTCATCGGCGTTCACGCTCACATCCAATTCGTTCACCCACTTCCAAGAAATCTCCACTCCACCTGCGTTCCAGATCACCTCAAGACCGGGCTTCTCGCCCTCCTGGCCAACTTCCCGAAGCATATTACCCCAACTGGGCTTCCACCCAGTACTCGGACTCCAAGTGGGACACTCGGCAATATTCCAAAGACATCCTGGGCATCCAAATGGAATTAGCAATGGACACATCCACTCGACCTGTCACGTCCTACCCCCAGGATACCTCATCCCACTGGAACCCTCAGCAACATACCGATGATCACTGGGACCATCAAAATCGCCCCCGCACGACATTTTAAATTTTCCGACACCAGAAAGCCCACCTCCTCGTCCCAATCCTGGTGGGGCTACTCCCGCCAACGTGAAAACAGGACCAACTGACGGTCCACTGGACAATCTACCTCTCATCATCCTTCCACCAACAATGATACTGCTCCTGTTCCCGATGACGATGCCGACGTTCCTCTCACCTCTCAACATCTCAAGGATGAAGAATGGGCTGATCAAGTCCGCTTTCACCTTCGCGATCCTACTCGCACCAGAGCAGCCAACGAATTCCGTCTTTCAGAACGTCCCAAACTTGCTACCTCCATCAAACAATACAACAAGAAGGCCTTCACCGATGCTGTGAAAGCTCTGGGCAACAATACCCCGCTTTCCAAAATCAATCACCTGATTGAGGTCTTGGGACCTGCCAACCTTCTCCAGGATATTGCGCCCGACAGCCTGTTCACTGTGGAACTGCCATCCGCAGACAAAGTGGCTCTTATCGTTCCACTTTCCCACATTGCCCGCTTTAAAGCCAAGCCGCCCTTCCGCAATGCTTCAAACTTCTCATTTGCCATGATCCATGGGACCAACATCGTTGGTGCCAAATACTCATTGGCTGAAGCGACGGTCCGTCCGGCTGACTGGACATACAAGGAGCCGCTCCACAAAAGCAACCTCCCAACTTGTGGATGCTACTCGATTGGAGCTGAAATTACCAGCCGTGAATGGGAAATCCCTCGTTATGTCCTCATCGACCTTCTGGGTCGAGCATCCAAACGTGGAAACGGTCAACAGGAAATTCTCCTGTCCTTGGTGTGCAAAGGGCGCCTGGAGGCAATGACCAAGTCCAGACCAAGGTTGCCAGCAATGGCATTGTCAATTCTGGGGAGAAGTATACCGTGGCTCGCAGTGAACACTGCGCCATTACTGCAATGATTGCGGTATGGGACAACCTCGCCTTCATTCGGGACCAAATCAATCAGTCGACACCTTATGCTCCTGACTGTCCTAAGGAAGATTCTAAGGACGATCCTAAGGACGATCCACCTGCCCCCGACAATCGACGCACGAAGGCTTGGGATAATGCCGACTATGGTGACAACACGGATGATGACCCGTGATCTCCTCCGCACTATAGGCTTTTGTACTTTTAGTTTCTGGAGATTCTCTCTGGACATTCGCTCGATGCTATGAAAAGATTCTGTGGCGGCCATTGCACGGTTACCGCAAGCTGTTTACTCTTTGTGGCCAGGGGCTAAGCCTAGAACCCCAACACACACACATATTCCAGCTGGCCATTGTGCTGCACAGTTGTAACAGTTGCTTGCAATTCTTTCTGTTAACTTTTCATTCATGTGCTGTTTGATTCTCTTTTCGAGCTTTGCCTCTTTCCTTGTTTTCAAGAAATTCTTTTTCTCCTGTTCTTTTTTCCGGTGTTACTCCCCTGTTCTGTAGCTACCTTTCACGATCTTGTATTGAGCTCCTCGAGTTGACCGTTCCCTCCCATGGCGTCATCAGATCGCTCCCGCTCACCTGCTGGTGGTCGCTCCCTCCCGGGCTTCCCAATTTGGCGTGGACCTATGGGAACAGCCATTCGAGCTGTTCAACCTCGGCCTGGATCTTAGATGACTACCTCACATCGACGGTCGCGCCCTTGCCGTGCTCGACCGTATGGAGCTACGACTTCTGGTGTTCCCGCCCCTCCTCAGAGATGGCATCACAGCCCTCCTCATCCATTTCCACCTGCACCTTGCTTGCCATCACGGTGCTTCATTCCGTCATAATCCATCACTGCCACTCAACCGATTCCTCCGACTCAACGCACCAATCCTTCCACACCAAACCGCTCTCCACGCACCGGCTTCCTCACCATGCCCATCTCAACAGGGTTCCGTCCCCCCTTCTCGGCCACCCACACCGGCCTCAGCCTCTCCGACACAAGAGGCCCCAAAGTGGGTCAACATGGGGCCAACGTAGGCCAAGATCGGGCCAACATAGGGCCAAGATAACATAGGCCAAGATAGGGCGAACATAGATAGGCCAAAAGGGGGCCAACGTAGGCGAAGATAGGGCCAACATGGGCCAACGCAGGGCCAAGAAGAAGCCCTCTTGCCCAACCCTGTCCTTGCCGGCGTCCGGAATCCGGGCACAGTCCAGGACGCCCGTGTGCTGCCCGGAGGGCCTTGGGTGGTAACCGAAGGTTATGCTTGGGTGGCACCCGAAGGTTATATTCGGTGGTAGCCGAAGGTTATATACGCTGGCCCCGCCCCCGACCGACTCATGCCCCGCAAATTACAGTGTTTCGTGCGTGTGACAAAAATTGGCTCGGGAATGGTTTTTCGACCGATTGCCAACATAGCGTCAACATAGGCCCCGAAATGGGCCAACAGGGCGCAAACATAGGCCGAGATCGGGCCAAGATAGTGCAACTTGGGCCAAGATACGACCAACATAGGCCAACATACAGCCAACTTGGAGCCAACATAGGCCCACTGAGGCGCAACATGCTTGTCGGTGAAGCTCAAAAAACAATGGGTTTTTGCTTCCACGGCGGGTCCGGGACGAAGACATGGGCATCCTGCAGTTCGTTCAACCGTTCAACATAGATGATTTAACATATCGCCAACAGAGCCTCAACATAGGCCCCAAGATGTAAAAACATGGGCCAACATAGAGGGCCAATAAAGGGCCAAGATAGGGTTAACATGGGCAAGATAAGGCTAACACAGGCCGACATAGGGCCAAAATAGGCCACCTTAGGTGCAACATGGGCCCAAGATTGGCCCAACCTGGCCCGACAAAACCATGGTTTTATGTGGTGTTTTTGTCTGCGCGGAGGGGTCCGGGACGGAAACATTGGCATCTTGATGGCCTTTCAACCGAGATGGTATCACATATCGCCACCAGAGCCTCAACATAGGCCTTCAGATGGGTCAGCATGGGGCCAACATAGGCCAACATAGCACCAAGATGAGGCCAACATGGGCCAAGATAAGGCCAAGGTAACATAGGCCAAGATAGGGCGGACATAGATAGGCCAAAAGGGGGCCAACGTAGGCGAAGATAGGGCCAACATGGGCCAACACAGGGCCAACATAGGCAAACACGGGCCAAAGCGGTGCCAACCTCTAGCAAGTTAGGGCCCCTTTCCTTGCCGGCGCCCGGCTGTCAGGCGTAGAGCTTTAAATAAGTTTTGGAAGAGTTGTGTGTGAGTAAGTTGTGTGTGAAGAAGTTGTGTGTGGAAGAGTCGTTGTGAGTAAGTTGTGTGTGTGTGTGCAAATGTAAGTTGTGGAAGAGCTGTGTGTGAGTAAGTTGTGTGTGGAAGAGTTGTTGTGTAAGTGTAAGTTGTGGAAGAGTTGCGTGTGAGTAAGTTGTGCAAGTGGTGTAGGTTGTGGAAGAGTTGTGTATGGGTAAGTTGTGTGCGGAAGGGTAGTTGTGCGTGAGTAAGTCCTGTGTGGAAGAGAAGAGGGAGGCAGGAGGAGGAGGAAGATGAGACACAATGATGTGGGGAACAAGCGAAGCAAATGGGTCTTACTTAGCATTCCAAGGCATCCATAGGGAAGGGGAACCACGGCGGCGCCAGTGCCTGGGTTCATCCCCGTGGATTCTGAGCCCATGAGGCGGCCCTTGGTCCCATCAAAGCTCATCACAATTTCACGTCGGCATCCTGGTGATTCCGGATCATTCCATTTCCCGGCCCACTTGGAGGGCGCTGTAGCCGCTGCATGCGCTTCGCCAGGTATAGCAGCTTGAAGTAGGGCTGGAGAGGCCAAACTCAGAACAGCGTCTCTGCGGGAACTTTGAACCGCTCGGCCTCACAGTGCGCTGGACAAGCCACAGAAAGCAGAACGGATGTATTTGTACTTGATGCATGCTGAAAGGCTCGCCCTGCCAGCCTGAAGTGACAGGAACGAAAGCTGTCTCCAAGCTGAGCCAGACAACTGCCCCCAAACCAATGAGGCGAAGCCTGCATAGCTTCGAACCCCTCGAAATCATCTTCACCTGCAACGTCGCGCGCTGGTATGGCATAGCAGTCTTACCGGTACATGCGCATTTCGTGGCTGGCCCCCTTGGCCTATAATCAAAGGAAGTTTAGGAGTCTATACTTCCGTGTAACGGACAAAATAATCAAAGAGAAGCAAGGGATGTCAAAAGCAGAGGATGTCAAAAGCAAAGGGATGTCAAAAGAAAGGGATGTCAAGAGAAAGGGGTGTCAAAGAAAGGGATGTCAACAGAAAGGAATTTCAAGAGCAAAGGGGTGTCAAAAGCAAGGGATGTCAAAAGCAAAGGGATGTCAAAAGGAAAGGATGTCAAAAAAAGGGATGTCAAAAGAAAGGGATGTCAAAAGAAAGGGATGTCAAAAGCAAAGGGATGTCAAAAGCAAAGGGATGTCAAAAGAAAGGGATGTCAAAAGCACAGGGATGTCAAAAGAAAGGGATGTCAAAAGCACAGGGATGTCAAGAGCAAAGGGATGTCAAGAGCAAAAGGATGCCAAAAGCAAAGGGATGTCAAAAGCAAAGGATGTCAGAAGCCAAGGGGTGGCAAAAGCAAGGGCTGTCAAAAGCAAATTTTGTCAAGAGCAAAGGGATGTCAAGAGCAAGGGATGTCAAGAGCAAAGGGATGCCAAGAGGGTGGGATGTCAAGAGCAAAGGGATGCCAAGAGGGTGGGATGTCAAGAGCCAAGGGGTGTCAGAAGCAAAGGATGTCAGAAGCCAAGGGATGTCAAAAGCAAGAGCTGTCAAAAGGAAATATTGGCAATAGCAAAGGGATGCCAAGAGCAAGGGATGTCAAGAGCCAAGGGATGTCAAGAGCAAGGGATGTCAAAAGCAAGGGATGTCAAGAGCAAAGGGATATCAAGAGCAAAGGGATGTCAAGAGCAAGGGATGTCAAGAGCCAAGGGATGTCGACAGCAATGGATGTCAAGAGCACAGGGATGTAAAGAGGGAAGTCTGGCAGGAAAGCTGCGGTTTCACATCTTCAACTTTCAGTTTTGGAGGGAAGTCTCCCACGAAAGCCTCGATCTCACATCTTCAACTTTCAGTTTTTGAGAGAGTTCTCGCACGAAAGCTTCTTTTTCGCATGTTCTACTTTCAGTTTTCGAGGGATGTCTCGCACAAAAGCTTCGTTTTCACATCTTCAACTGTCAGTTTTTGAAAGAGGTCTCGCACAAAAGCTTCGTTCTCACATCTTCATACATCNGAGGGATGTCTCGCACAAAAGCTTCGTTTTCACATCTTCAACTGTCAGTTTTTGAAAGAGGTCTCGCACAAAAGCTTCGTTCTCACATCTTCATACATCTTCAACTTTTAGTTTTTGAGGGAAGTCTCGCACAAAATGCGTTCTTGAAAGTTAGCGGATGCGCGAAATGCTGTGTTTTGCAGGACAAANTTCATACATCTTCAACTTTTAGTTTTTGAGGGAAGTCTCGCACAAAATGCGTTCTTGAAAGTTAGCGGATGCGCGAAATGCTGTGTTTTGCAGGACAAAGCGTGCCTTGGAAGATGGATGGGGAAGGTCTGCCGCGCGACGGTTGCGAGACGGTCCCGGCTAAACCGGGATCATGCTCGGATCGGCCGCGCGCGACACATTCAGGCTTCATTTTGACAACTTCAAGTTGTTGGTTTTTCCCGAGAGCGTCTGCGAAGGGTTTGTTGTAAAAAGGGAGCTGCAATATTACATCTTCATCTCTTCACATCTGCACATCTTACATCTGCACATCTTACATCTTTCATCTTCGTATTCTTTACATTTGCATGTCTTCACATCTTCATATCTTCACACGTCTGCATGTCTTCACATCTCCATGTCTTCACATCTTCATACTTCACATCTTCATATCTTCACATCTGCATATCTTCACATCTTACGCACGAAATCAGGTTCGATCGTCAAAAACTGAGGTAAATTGCGAGTTATCTTGGCCGCGCGCAACCCTTTCGCACGAATGAGGTTCGATCGTCAAAAACTGAGGTAAAATTGCGATTTTTAAAGGGCCTACGGGAGTCTACAGCGAGTCCCCATGCATAATGGGACGTTTTGAGTTTTGCACTTGTGTACGCTTAGTCAAAAAGTGACAAAAACTGATGCAAAATAGAGATTTTGATGAGCCTACAGCGGGTTCCCATGCATAATGGGACGTGTTGTGTCTTGCACTTGTTCAACAGTGGGAAAGACTGAGGTAAAATTGAAATTTTGAAGGGTCTACACAGGGTTCCCAAGCATAATGGGACGTTTTGTTTGTAAGTGTCTATGTGGAAAGGTGCTTGTGTCTAAAAGTGTTTGTGTGTAGAAGCGTCTGTGTGTAGAAGCGTCTGTGTGTAAAAGGGTCTGTGTGAAAAAGCGTTTGTGTGTAAAAGCATCTGCGATTTGTGCGTTAAAGGGTTTGTGTGTAAAAGCGTCTGTGTGTAAAAGCGTCTGTGTGTAAAAGGGTTTGTGTGTAAAAGGTGCCTGTGTGTAAAGTGTTTGTGTGTAAAGGCGTTTGTGTGTATGAGGGTCTGTGTGTAAAACTGTCTCTTTGTCAAGGTGTTTGTGCGTAAAAGCGTCTGTGTGTAAAAGGGTCTGTTTCTAAAAGGGCATGTGTGTAAAAGTGTTTGTGTGTAAAAGCGCTTGTGTAAGATGTGTTTGTGTGGCAGAGGCGTTTGTGTAAAAAAGCGTCTTTGTGTAAAAGGGTCTGTGTGTAAAAGTGTTTGCGTGTAAAAGTGTCTGCGTGTCCAGGTGTCTGTGTGTAAGAGGGTCTGTATGGTAATGTGTTTGTGTGTAAAAGGGTCTGTGTGTAAAAGCATCTGCGCGTAGTGTGTAAAAAGGTCTGTGTGTAAAAACGTTTGTGTGTACGAGACGACGGATGGCCCGAGAGCGAAGAGAAGCAAATTGGTTATATCTAAGTATGAGGTCGATGTGACAGAAAAGGGAGTAGAAAAGAGATGACAGTAAAAGAAATGAGCAGATGTGCAGATATGCAGATGTAAGAGATGCATATGTAAGATGTGCAGATGTGAAGAAGTGCATATGTAAGATATGCAAATGTAAGATGTGCAGATGAAAGATGAAGAGATGCAAAAACGCGCGTAAAGAAGACTCAGAAGACACGCCTAATGGAAAGAAAGTTCTATGCACTATCAGGGGGTGATGCGAACTCATGAAAGAAGATACGGCAAGGGAAAAGAAGACGAGGATCTAGAAATCTAGATCATGTAAAAGCGTCTGTATATAAAAGCGTTTGTGTGTACAAGTGTCTGTGTGTAAAAGGGGTTTGTGTATAAAAACGTCTGTGTGTAAATGTGTGTAAAAGGGATTTGTGCTCAAAAGCATCTGTGTGTAAAAGGGGTTTGTATGTAAAAGCGTCTGTGTGTAAAAGGGCTTCTGTGTGCAAAAGCGTCTGTGTGTAAAAGCGTTTGTGTGTAAAAGCGTCTGTGTGTAAAAGAGGTTTGTGCGTAACAGGCTTCTGTGTGTAAAAGAAAAGCTTCTGTGTGGAAAAGGGGTCCGTGTGGAAAAGCGTCTGTGTGTAAAAGTAAAGCTTCTGTGTGTAAAAGCGTCTGTGTGTAAAAGCGTCTGTGTGTATAAGGGGTTTGTGGTGTGTAACAGGCTTCTCTGTGTAAAAGCATCCGTGTGTAAAAGTAAAGCTTCTGTGTGTAAAAGCGTCGGTGTGTGTAAAAGCGTCTGTGTGTAAAAGTGTCTGTGTGTAAAAAGGGGCTTGTGTGTAAAAAGGTCTGTGTGTAAAAGCGTGTGTGTGTGTGCGTGTGCAAGTGTCTGTGTGTAAAAAGGTTTTTCTGTGTAAAAGCGCCTGCGTGTAAAAGGGTTTGTGTGTAAAAGTGTCTGTGTGTAAGGGTTGCGTGTGTGTGTGTAAAAGCATCTGTGTGTAAAAGCGTCAATGTTTAAAAGCGTTTGTATGTAAAAGGGGTCTGTGTGTAAAAGTATCTGTGTGTAAAAGGCTTCTGTGTGAAAAAGGGGTTTGTGTGTCAAAAGGCTTCTGTGTGTAAAAGCGTCTGTGTGTGCAAGCGTCTGTGTGTAAAAGTGGTTTGCGTGTAAACTTGTCTGTGTTCAAAAGAGGTTTGTGTAAAAGCGTCTGTAGGTAAAAGGGGTTTGTGTGTCAAAGCGTCTGTGTGTCAAAGGGCTTCTGTGTGTAAAGGCGTCTGTGAGTAAAAATGGTTTGTATGTAAAAAGGTCTGTGTGTAAAAGCGTGTCTGTGTAAAAGCGTCTGTGTGTAAAAAGGGCTTGTGTGTAAAAGGGGTTTGTGTGTGAAAGCGTCTGTGTGTAAAAGGGGTTTGTGTGTAAAAGTGCTATGTGTAAAAGGGGTTTGTGTGTAAAAACGTTTGTGTGTAAAACCGTCTGTGCGCAAAAAAGCGTCTGTGTGTAAAGCGTCTGTGTGCAAAAGGCTTCTGTGTGTAAAAGCGTCTGTGTGTAAAACGGGTTTGTGTGTGACAGGCTTCTGTGTGTGAAAGCATCTGTGTGTCAAACTGAAGCTTCTGTGTGTAAAAGCGCCTGTGTGTAAAGGGGTTTGTGTGTAAAAGCGTCTGCGTGTAAAAGGGGTCTGTGTGTAAAATGCATCTGTGTGTAAAAGGGGTTCGTGTGCAAACGCGTCTGTGGAAAAGGGGCCTGTGTGGAAAAGCGTCTGTGTGTAGACGTCTGTGTGTGGAAGTGCCTGTCTGAAAAGGAGTTTGTGTGTAAAAAGGCTTCTGTGTGTGTAAGGGGTTTGTGTGTAAAAGCGTCTGTGTGTAAAAGCGTCTGTGTGTAAAAGCGTCTGTGTGTAAAAGGGGTCTGTGTGTAAAATGGGTTCGTGTGTAAAAGCGTCTGTGTGTGTAAAAGGGGGTCTGTGTGTGTCCTAGATCCTTTTCCTCTTTTTTCTCCTTTCTTCATCTTCTTTCATCTGTTTGTATCAAACCCGCATAGTTGGTATAGCTACTTCCCGGGAAGGCGAGTCTTCTCTTTCTTACTCTACTTCTCTCTCATGGCAAACGCATTTATGCATCTCTTCTTCTTTCATCTCCACATCTTGCTGTCTCACATCTTTCATCTTCCCAAGATCAAGTGCTACATATTTTTTCATCATCTTCTACTTCATTGACCTGCTACTTACATTTGATTACCTTATATTAACTTGCTTCTCTTCGCTCTCGGGCCATCCGTCGTCTAGTTGACGGAGGTTTGCACGAAAGCTTCGTTTTCACATCTTCAACTTTCAGTTTTGGGAATAGTTCTCGCACGAAAGCTTCGTTTTCACATTTTTAACTTTTCGTTTTTGGCACAAAAGCTTCGTTTTCACATCTTCAACTTTCAGTCTTTGAGGGAAGTCTCGCACAAAATGCGTTTTCGAAAGTTAGCGGATGCACGAAATGATGTATTTTGCAGGACAAAACGTGCCACTTCCAATGGGGAAGGTCTGCCGCACGACGGGTGGGAGACGGTCCCGGCTAAACCGGGATCATTCTCGGATCGGCGCGCGCTGTAAATGACACATTCAGGCTTCATTTTGACAACTTCAAGTTGTTGGTTTTTGAAGGAGGTCTCGCACGAAAACTTTGTTTTCACATCTTCAACTGTCAGTTTCGAGGGGAATTCTCGCACGAAAGCTTCGTTTTGACATTTTTTAGCTTTTCGTTTTTGAGGGATGTCTCGCACAAAAGCTTCGTTTTCACATCTTCAACTGTCAGTTTTTGAAAGAGGTCTCGCACAAAAGCTTCGTTCTCACATCTTCATACATCACTTCCAATGGGGAAGGTCTGCCGCGCGACGGGTGGGAGACGGTCCCGGCTAAACCGGGATCATTCTCGGATCGGCGCGCACTGTAAATGACACATTCAGGCTTCATTTTGACAACTTCAAGTTGTTGGTTTTTGAACAGAACGGGAGCTCCTGGCAGTGCAGTTTTCACATGATTTAAGATTGTTTTTGTTCAGGGGTTGTCTTGCACTCCACATGATGAGATTGTATTTGGTTGGGTTTTACTGCACTCCCAGGCTCATTCTACACTTTGGAATGTGGTGATTTCCAGAAAACACACAAAAACCCTAGGAAAAATTCAAAAAACCAAAAAAACCTCGAGAAAACAAAAAAAAATAAAAAAACAATATTTCTAGACTGTTTGGAAAGGGCGTGGTCTAGGCAAGGGTCTCAGAATATTGTTCTTTTTTTTTGGGGGGGTTTTGTTTTTTGTTTTTTTTTTGGTTTTCTCGATTTTTTTTGGTTGTTTGAGTTTTTCCAGTGTTTTTCGATTGTTTTTTTTGTTTCTTTTGTTTTCTGGTGGGAAAGCATGATTTGGTATTTTCATGTATTTTCTAAAGGGCCTTGTTTTTGCATTTTCTGGATGTTGTGTATTTTTTTGGCAAGGAGTGCCACCCTCTTTGCAAAGGAATAAATTATATTGTTTTTTCGCGGAAAATTTGCCCAAAAGGCATGTCGCAATGTCCTCAAGAAATACCAGGGCCTCTTACAGTGCAACTGTTTATTCAAGAATACCCTGTCGAAATAATACTCAACTTTCTGCAAGGAATAGTATGCTTGCTCAAATGACAATTCCATGGAGTCATACTGCACTTTCTTACAAGAACATCACCCTCTTTCAAAGGGATTGCTAACATATATATATATATGACAGGGTTCCTTGTAGTACAGAAACTTAAACAATGCCATACTCTTTCACAAGGACTGTTGTGTGTCCTGAAGGCTACTTTCTCATAGGAATGCCACACGCTTTTGAAAGTGATAGGGTGCATACATGTATAATAATTAACATATTTCATGTCACATCATAAAGTGAACAAATTTTATGTTAACATGCTTCTATATTTGTCCAAATGAATGCAACTTCTTGTTCAAAGAAAGATTGCATAACAACATGGTTCAAATTATATATTTCTTTATGAAGACGTTCAAAATTTTCTGACAGGGATGCCACACTCTTGAAAAAAAATGTACATTCAAATTATCTTAGAGAGATACTACCCTTCTCTGAAAATAGTAATACGTCTATGAAAGAAATACCATATTTGTTCCAAATATATGGAAGGCATGATGCACTATTTCTAAAGCTCTTTCTGCAGGATTGCTGTGCACATCTCAGGGCCCTGCTTCATCAAAGTAATGATACACTTTATCAGAGGAATGTTGTCCTCTCGGTAGGACAATCTTGCATGAACGTATGCCACAACTTCCTCAAGCAATGCCACATTCTTTTAGATATCAAATGATGATTTGAAAACATGCTGTTGCCCTTAAAATCGGACTTGGTACTTTGTTTGGAAACACCATTTTTCTCAAGAGAACAGCATGTTTATCCTTACAAAATTTACCATATCTCTTTATGATGCAAATAAGGAACTCTGTCAAGAAGATGAAGCACTGCTTGCAGACAAAATGAAACGCTATGTCGCTATGTCAATCAAAAGTGCTCTTTCCTCTTGTTCATGCTTGCTACATATCAAGACATGCAGCACAGAAGCAAATACCACCCTATCGTTTGAGTGTGGCGCAACCGGTCGAAATAGAATTACATGTCCCTTTGATATTGATTGACCCCATACAATATTTCATAGCAAAAACGGCTGCATTACAGCATATTTCCACAAGTATCAAA
This sequence comes from Symbiodinium sp. clade C Y103, assembly GCA_003297045.1. NCBI lineage: Eukaryota > Dinophyceae > Suessiales > Symbiodiniaceae > Cladocopium > Cladocopium sp. clade C. The sequence continues at coordinate 167,461 of BGPT01001062.1, forward strand.
CTTACTTTTCCCAGCTGGTTGACGGGTTTGCTTTCAAGTCGTTGTAGTTCATTGTTGCCTGATGTGCAAACTTGGATATTTACCGTACACACAAGATTTGCAGCCCAACGATCTTTTCCACAATATCTATATATAGATATATATAACTCTACAACTGCTAAGCCTCAAGACATCTCAAGACTAAGATGGACATAACACATGTTTGAAGTGACTCATGTTCTACATTATTCAGTACATAGAACTTACCAAAAAGCGCACTCCCACAGCCTCCCCGGACTCTTTTTGAAGGAGGTCTCGCACAAAAGCTTCGTTTTCACATCTTCAAAATTTCATTTTGAGGGATGTCTGGCACAAAAGCTTCGTTTTCACATCTTCAACTTTCAGTTTTTGAAGGTGGTCTCGCACAAAGGCTTCGTTTCACATCTTCAACTTTCAGTTTTTGAAGGAAGTCTCGCAGGAAAGCTGCGGTGTCACATCTTCAACTTTCAGTTTTGGAGGGACGTCTCTCACGAAAGCTTCGTTCTCACATCTTCAACTTTCAGTTTTTGAGAGAGTTCTCGCGCGAAAGCTTCTTTTTCGCATGTTCCCACTTTCAGTTTTCGAGGGATGTCTCGCACAAAAGCTTCGTTTTCACATCTTCAGCTGTCAGTTTTTGAGGGGGGTCTTGCGCAAAAGCTTCGTTTTCACATCTTCAACTGTCAGTTTTTGAGGGAAGTCTCGCACAAAATGCGTTTTTGAAAGTTAGCGGATGCGCGAAATGCTGTGTTTTGCGGGACAAAACGCGCCTTGGAAGATGGATGGGGAAGGTCTGCCGCGCAATGGGTGGGAGACAGCCTCGGCTAAACCGGGATCATTCTCGGATCGGCCGCGCGCTGTAACTGACAGTTCAGGCAAGTTATGCATCGCTGTTGCGTGCGTAGTTCGCTTGTGTTTCGCAATTCAAGGTCTGCAGAACGCATTGTAATGGTTGCGTCAAGGTTGCTTATGTTGCTTTGCGTTGCCTCTGTGCACGTAGTCTTTTTGTGTTTTGCAACGCCATGTCTGCTAAACGCATTGTAATGGTTGCGTGAAGGTTGCTCTTCGTCGCGGTTGCGCGTAGTTCTATTGTGTTTCGCAATTCAATGTCTGCAAATCGCATTGTAATGGCTGCATCAAGGTTCCTTGGCGCCACGGCTGCGTCCGTTATACTATTTGTGTTTTGCAGCTGGACATGGTAAATCGTATTGGAATGGCTCCATCCAGGTTGCGAAGGTGACTTGTCAGCAGATTTTTTCCATTTTGGCGCTGGTGATTTTCCCATGAAAAGTTTTTTCAAAAACCTTCAAAATCGTGCTTTTTCTTGGCTTCGGCGTCGAGATCCCGTTGTGCCGTTGTGCGTAGTTCCATTGCGCTTTGCATTTGAGTGTCTGCAAATCACAGTGCAATGGCTGCGTCAAGGTTCCTTGGTGCTACGGCTGCGTGCGTGATACTAGTTTGTTCTGCAGCTGGACATGGTAAATCGTATTGGAATGGCTGCGCCCAGGTTGCGATGGTGACTTGTCAGCAGATTTTCTCCATTTTGGCGCTGGTGATTTTCCCATTACAAGCTTTTTAAAAGCCTTCAAAATCGTGCTTTTTTTTTGGCTTCGGCCTCGAGATCCCGGCTTCGGAGCTGCAATTTCTGGTGCAATCATGTGTAAAAACGGTTCTGTGTAAGAGCTTCTGTGTGTGAAAGCTTCTCTCTGTAAAAGCTTCTCTGTGTAAAAGCTTCTCTGTGTAAAAGCTTGCTGTGCGTCAAAGCTTCTGTGTGTAAAAGTTCGCGATGTGTAAAAGGTTGCTCTGTGTAAAAGCTTTCTGTGTGTGAAAGTTTCTTTGTGTGAAAGCTTCTGTGTGTAGTGTTAAAGCTTCTCAGAGTAAGAGCTTCTCTGTGTAATAGCTCCTCTGTGTAAAAGCTTCCGTGTCTAAAAGCTTCTCTGTGTAAAAGCTTCTGTGTGTAAAAGCTCCTCTGTGTAAAAGCTTCTCTGTGTAAAAGCTTGCTGTGCGTCAAAGCTTCTGTGTGTAAAAGCTTCTGTGTGTAAAAGTTCGCGATGTGTCAAAGGTTGCTCTGTGTAAAAGCTTTCTGTGTGTGAAAGCTTCTTTGTGTAAAAGCTTCTGTGTGTAAAAGCTTCTGTGTGTAAAAGTTCGCGATGTGTAAAAGGTTGCTCTGTGTAAAAGCTTTCTGTGTGTGAAAGTTTCTTTGTGTGAAAGCTTCTGTGTGTAAAAAGCTTCTCAATGTAAAAGCTTCTCTGTGTAAAAGCTTCTCAATGTAAAAGCTTCTCTGTGTAAAAGCTTGTCTGCAAAAGCTTCTCAGAGTAAGAGCTTCTCTGTGTAAAAGCTTCTGTGGGTAAAAGCTTCTGTGGGTAAAAGCTTCTCTGTGTGGAAGCCTCTGCATGTCAAAGCTTCTTTTTGGAGCAGGTCTTGGGCCAGAGAAGAGCCGATGATCTGAGAGTGCGCGGAAAAGAGCGGAGATGAGGTGAGAAGAGGTGACAAGAGCTGAGCTGAGCTGAGAAGATGCGAGAAAAGCTTAGCAGACGTGAGAAGAGGAGAGAAGAGATGAGAAGACATAAGATGAGGTGACATGAGCTGTGAAGAGCTGAGAGGAGTTGAGAAGAGCTGTGAAAATCTGAGAAGAGCTGAGCCAAGCTGAGATGAGATGGCATGAGTTGAGACGACCTGACAGGGGAAGCTTGGTGAAGAGTTGAGAAGAGCTGAGCTGAGACGAGCTGCGTAGAATGGAGAAGCTGAGAAGAGCTGAAAAGAGAAAAGTCTAGATGAGCTGAGAAGAGATGAGAAAAGCTCAGGTGACATGAGAAGCGATAAGAACAGATGTGATCAGCTGAGAAGAGCTGCGCAAGGAAGAGAAGACATGAGATGGGATGAGATGAGATGAGATGACAAAGGTTGAGAAGACATGAGATAAGATCAGATGAGATGAGATGGGATGACATGGATTGCGGTGGCAAAGGGATGCAATGAGCAAGTTCCAAGAACAGCCGCGATGCGATGAGATCAGATCAAAGACATGGCACTGCAGCGTCAAGTCAAGAGATGGCACTGCTTCGAAGCACAGAAGGCATGCCTGCATCCTGTAGGCCCTGCCTTTGTTCAGTTCTATAAGCTACAGGCGTTTCAATTTTGAAACTTCCGCCCCGGCTTGCCCGGGAACTACTTGTAAACAAGTTTTTGCCACGCCAAAAAAAAAAACCACACACATCCGGAACACAAAGAAGTACCAGAAAGACAAAAAGATCAAAAGAGGCTCAGCCTCACTGAAAAAACTGATCAAGCCACAGCAACTCGGCCAAATTGAGCAGCGAGGGGTCAGCCAAATGGCAGCTTGAGCCAAGACTACCAGACTGCTAGTGCCATCATCAGACCTCTCTGGGCAACCTTGACAAACAAAAACACGCACAAGATACGCAAATAGCAGCTCTGCACACTATCATGCATTGACCTTACAGATGCATGGTGTGAGTTCGAAAAGCGTCACAAATTGGAAGCACTCACGGCAGCGCATTTTAAAAACATTTGGGGTGAAGTTCCTTGAAAAGGAAATTCCCGGAGAAGAGTTTGAGGAATCAGCTCCAACAACCTTGCCAGCAAAAGCTGGTTCTCCACATGCTCACAAGCAACTATCAGGCTTGCGAAGCATGCAGAGATGGACTCTGACTTCATGGCAGGATCGAGAAAGTGCTGCAGCAAATGCAAGCTTTGCTCCCACATATAACGCATCGCCAAGGAAGTCGACACGGCGCTCCCAGCTTCAGATCGCAAGTTCAAACCTTGAAATGCAAACTCCTGATTACGTGGATACATATCCATAGTGGCTTGAAAGATTGCCCTCCAGCTGTCAGCGCCGGCCGCATCTGTATTCAGGTAGACATTACCACTTTCTAGCCGTGCAAAATTCATTTCAAACATCCCCTGTAAAGCAGCTGCCCACTTGCTGCACTTTCCGCACGCACTGACAGTGGCCGAGAAAACCACTTCATTCAGTGGCCGAGACATGCAACTCGGGGTCGCAGGACTCAGGAGCTCCAATGGCAGCATCCAATTCATGCCCTTGCCGCAAGCACTTTGGGTCGCAGAAAACATGAACTCATTGACGTCAATCCCTTGGTCCTGCGCAGCATGCAACATGACAAGTCCGACTATCCATTCACCAAGAACACTTGGTGCTGATGCAGCATAGCCAACTTGATCTGTTTGAATTTTCAGAGCTGTCATGTAGGCAATCAGGGATAGGGGCAACTGCCAAGTGCAAGTATTGCAAGCGTCAATTGCTGCATTTAGGCAAGCACTGTCGAGAGCTGACCGTCGGGCTTGCAAGCCACTTACGACGTTGAGGGCCCCTGCCCAAGAAAGTCTGTGAAGAACAGAGGCAGCCATCTCTTGACCAAATGAGAGGCCTGAGAGGGCTTGCGCGGGCCCCAAGACAGTGAGTCCTGTCTGCCATGGGTTGTGCCCGTGCGTCATTGCGCTGACAAGCGCGTTTGCAAAAATCTGATCAACTCCAATCGCAGAGCCAGTGATCTCAGTAAGCAGTGCGATTGCCTGTGTCCAGCTTTGCATCCAACTCCCACAACCCCGAGGTTCCAACAAGCCTGTGTAAGTGACGATGCTGGACCGAGTTTGGCCAAAGAGCTCTTCAAATAGGATGAATGCTTTCCGCCATCCGCGGGATGGACCAAACAGAGTAGCAGCAGCACCAACACTGCCTACATGAATTCGACTTTGCTGCATTTCACGTAAGAAGCTCTCGGATTGAGGCCATGCAAAGCTGCGAGAACATGCAACCGTGTTAAAACTTGCCGCGTCGATTGGGTCTCTCAACAGAGCCCCCGCCTGCACCCATCTGCCATGACACCATGCATTCAAGACGATGTTTCTGCTAGTTTGGTCTTGCTCAACGTCGAAATGAACCATCCTTGCCCATACTGCTAGTGCCCAAAACCATTGATGCTGTGACAATTGTGAACTCATTAAATTGCTTTGGCAAATAGCATTGGCGCGCAAGCTCAACCCAAACATGTTCCAAAAGAGGGCTTCCGATGTCTTCCATAGGCCATCCTGCCCAGAACAAGTCATTAAAGTACCAATTGTTCTCTCATCCACCTGGACCCTTTGCGCGAGAGTGTTGGCAAGAAAGAGCAGTGCAAACACCCAGTTATTCTGCCCTGCTCTCATGCATGTGTTCAAACTCACAGTATCAATCAGTCTCCCGCTTCTGGATCTTTCATTGAACATATCTAGGGCTAAACGCCATTGCTTGGCAGCAACACGTGCTGCAAGCAGCAAGTTAAAATCATAAACGTTGGTGGCGACCGCATTCAAATGACTAGACAGTTGCCAACTCGGTCTTGGTTTCATCTCGAAGTTGCACACCTGGAGGGGTGGAAGCAATGGCAATGTGATGGCAATGTGTACCACCACGGGCGGGCTTGCAATGGACCAAAAGCCGCGCTCTCTGTTCGGATTATCTTTGACCATGTCTCGCTGCCGATCTTTCGTTTCCTCCCTCTTTTTCCTATTTGTTTTTAAAAAGGAATGTAATAGCATATAGCAGCCGAATTCAACCAGCTTACATAGTCTCAACTCTCTCACCCTACGCCTAGGGATCGCAACCCCCAACAGTTGTGATGTAATGGCAAGGGGAAAGCAAACGAAAGCAAACATGACAAGTTGACACATGCACATGCGGCGTGCCCGTCTTTGCGCAAACTTTCCAAATGTTGCTTTTAAATCCTGCGCGAATCTCCAAACCAGTTCGCCAGTTGCCCAGCTCCTTTGAAACGGAACAAGCAAAAAGTCTTCTGCAATCTGCTTTCGAGAAAAATCTTTGCGACAAAGCCGCCAAGAGTTCCCCTAACATAGCGGTGTAGACATGCTCTGCATCAGGGAAACTTCGCAAATTTGAGCCAATGTGATTGAAAAAGGGTGAACCGCTACGATTCTCCGCAAAGCCCCATGGATATACACAGCGCATGAATAAAACATCGCAGAGATGCCTTGGCTAGATATTCTTGCGCCTCAGATCCATGCTCACGACGAGTAAGGCGATACGCCGACCTCCAGCACAAGTTCGAAATAGAGGAAAAAACCGACATGCACGCCCACGAGAGAAACAGAGAGACAGAGACAAATGGAAAGAAAAGGGGCGAGGTATGCAATGCATAGATACATATACCTTGGGATGTATCTCTAACCGGTTTTCTTTAGACATGCCGGGGGTATTAATTTAACGCTATTGTTTTCATATTTTAACGCAATTTTTTCATATACGTTCACGCTATTTTTTCATAATTTAATTTAACGCTAATTTTTCCTATTTCAACTCTCATTATTTCATATTTGAGCATTTTTCATATCTTCACGTTTTTGTTTCATATGTTAACGCTACTTTATTCATATCTTAACGCAGTTTTTTCATATTTTCACGCTCTTTATTTCATATGTTGCCGCTTTTTCATATTTTAACACGATGTAGTGTTAACATAAAGAAAATTCCAGTAGTGTTAAACTATCGCAATGGCTGGCAAAAAGCCTATATTTAAACATTACGGAAATTTTATATTTTAACATCGTCGGGTCATATTTTAACACGATAGAAGCTTTCTATTTTTTGAAAAAGGTAGCACTAAATAGCGCTAAAATATGTAAATGAGCGTAAAAATATCAACAATTGCATTAAAACATGACATACACAGGGCGTTAAAATATGAAACAACTACTGTTAAGATATGACAAAATAGCGTTAAAGTATGACAAGTAGCGTTAAACTATGAAATAAAGAGCGTGAAAATATGGAAAAATAGTTTTAAATTATGAACACATAGCGTTAAAATTTAATCATGAAAAGCATAGCGTTGAAATATGAAAAAAACGTAAAAATATAAAAGAAATAGCGTTAAAATATAGAAACAAAAACATTGGAATTGGAAACCCTTAAGAGACCCCACAAAAAGGTGTTAGAGCAACATCCTAACATATACCCTGTAAGTCTAGTTACCTCCAAAGGATTGTCTTTTGTCGGACCTCAAGGAAACACCCAAATTGGAAACAAAACATCAAAAAAGGAACCGCATTTGGGGTCCAAAGCATGCTGAGAAACCGAACTAGGCAACGATGGGACCACAGCGTTTGATGTATTGTGAGCTTGTTTGATCACAATTCATTGCCCCAGATTCTCACCGCTTCGGGCCCGTATTAAGATCTACTAATGGCGCTCAAGGATTGAAAGACCGTTTTTCCTTTGCACTCCGGTCTTCTGTGCCTAGACAAGTGAACAACCTGAGGAAAAATGTCACAATGCAATTTCTTTGCTCAACATACCCACGCGTGGAAAAACCGTGGACAAACTCTGGAAAGACATCAAAAAACCATGGAAAGACGCACAAGAAAATCGTCCTGTTGCACGTGTATGCCGAAGATACTTTTTGATGTCTTTTGTTACTGAAACTGTCTTTGGTGAAAGACCTTCCAGTCTTTGGACTCCAGGGGTAAATTTACATCGGAAAATCCAGAAGTATATTTCGGATTGCTCAATTTACCTCGCTACACACAGAGCTATACATGCATGCTCATCTCAACTCATCTCATCTCATTTCAGCTCTTGTCAAGCACTCTCAGCTCTTCTCAACCCTCTCTCAGGTCACCTCAGCTCTTCTCAGTTCTACTCACACATTTTCAAATGTCCCTACCTGGACAAGAACATGTCTAAACTTCCTCTGATTACTACTACTACTACTACTTCTTCTACTACTCCTGCTCCTGCTGCTGCTGCTGCTGCTGCTGCTGCGGCTGCTACTACTATTTCTACTACTTCTACTTCTACTTCCAACAACAACTACTACTACTACTACCGCTACTACTAGTACTACTAGTACTACTAGTACTACTAGTACTACTAGTACTACTAGTACTACTAGTACTACGAGTCCTACGAGTCCTACGAGTCCTACTAGTACTATTTCTAGTTCTAGTTCTAGTACTAGAACTAGTACTAATACTACTACTACTACTACTACTACTACAACTACAAGTACATGTACTGCTACTACTACTACTACTACTACTATTACTACTACTACTACTACTACTACTACTACTACTACTACTAGTACAAGTACAAGTACAAGTACAAGTACAAGTACAAGTACAAGTACAACTACGTACAACTACAACTACAACAGCAACAACTACTACGACTCGACTACTACTACTACTCCTGCTACTGCTACTACTACTACTACTACTACTACTACTACTACAACTACAACTTCAAGTACAAGTACAACAACAACAACAACAACAACAACACCAACACCAACAACAACAACAACAGCAACAACAACAACAACAACTACAACTACTACTTACTTACTTACTTACTTACTTGCTTACTTACTTACTTACTTACTTTCTTACTTACTTACTTACTTACTTACTTACTTACATACTTACATACTTACTTACTTACTTACTTACTTTCTTACTTACTTACTTACTTACTTACTTACTTACATACGTACTTACTTACTTACTTACTTACTTACTTACTTACTTACTTACTTACTACTACTACTTACTACTTACTACTTACTACTTACTACTTACTACTTACTACTTACTACTTACTACTTACTACTTACTACTTACTACTTACTACTTAACTACTACTACTACTACTACTACTACTACTACTACTACTACTACTACTACTACTACTACTACTACTGCCACTGCCACTGGCACTGCCACTGCCAGTTACCACTACCGCTACCCACTACTACTACCCACTACTTTTAACCACTATTGCACTACTACCAGTAGTACTGCACAAGGCGGTGGCGGAAGTTTCAAAGATAGGAAACCTATAGGAGAGGTTGATTGCTGTGAATGATGGATGGCAGAGCGAACCCAGTGATGGACCGACAAGTGGCTGAAGGCAGCGCCATGTAGTTGTAATGTAGTGTAGTTGTAGTTGTAGTTGTAGTTGTGCTTGTCATGTTAGTTGCAATTGTAGTTGTAGTAGTTGTTGCAGTTGTGGCAGTTGTAGTTGTAATTGTTTCTTGTGGTTGTGGTTGTGGTTGGTACTTGTTGTAGTTGT
>BGPT01001062.1:181587-184348 GCA_003297045.1 Symbiodinium sp. clade C Y103
CAGAGTAACTGACTAACTGACAAACTGACTAACTAACTAACTAACCAACCAACTAAATAACTAACTAACTAACTAGCTAACTGACTGACGAGCTGACTAACTGAGTAACTGACTAGCTAACTAACTAACTAGCTGACTAAGAAACTAACTGACTGACTAACTGAATAACTGACAAACTGACTGACTAACTGACTGACTCACTGACTAACTAACTGACAAACTAACTAACTAAGTTGTTAAGTTGTTAAGTGGTTAAGTTATTAAGTTGTTAAGTTGTTAAGTTGTTCAATTGTTAAGTGGTTAAGTTGTTAAGTTGTTAGTTCAGTTAGTTAACTGACATCTCAAAATTTGCTTAAAACCCTCAGCTTTGACACTTTTGACTTCCAAATGTGCTTGGCGCCACAACGGCGTGCACTTTTTCGACATCGAATCATCATCGAATCGTCAAAAAATGGTCCGAACCCCTCAGTTTTTTACGATTTTCACTTCCAAATGTGCTTCGCGCCACAGCGCCGTGCACTTTTTCGACATCTCAACTTCCAAAAGTGCTCCGAGGCTGACAGTTTTTAACACTTTTCACTTCCAAATGTGCTTCGCGCCACAGCGCCGTGCACTTTTCCACATCTCAACTTCCAAAAGTTGTCCAAACGTGACAGTTTTTAACACTTTTTACTTCCAAACGTGCTTCGCCCCACAGCGCCGTGCACTTTTTCCACATCTCAACTTGAGAAAAGGTTCCGAAGCCCACAGTTTTTAACACTTTTTACTTCCAAATGTGCTTCGCGCCACAACGCCGTGCACTTTTTCCACATCGCAACTTCCAAAGGTGGTCCGAACCTGGTGTTTTAACACTTTTTACTTCCAAATGTGCTTCGCGCCACAACGGCGTGCAACTTTTCATCTCTCATCTGCCCAGATGTCTCCGCACCCGCCGCTTTNNNNGTTTCGCGACTTTCCTACCTTTTCGCGCACCTGCATCTCTTCTCTTCTGACTTTCTCATCTCTTATCTTCTCTCTTCTGACTTTCTTCATGGCTGAACTCTTCACATCTTGGCTCTCCTCACCTCTGCTTTTCAACTGTCCATATTGCCGGAAGTTTCTCTTCTAAACTTCCTTCGACTACTACTACTACCACTACTGCTACTACTACTACTACTGCTACTACTACTACTACTACTACTACTAGTACTACTACTACTACTACTACTACTACTACGACTACGACTACTACTACTACTACTACTACTACTACTACTACTAGTTGCTACATACTACATACTACATACTACATACTTCAACATACTACATACTACAACATACTACATACTACTAACTACTACCATACTACTACACTACTACTACATACTACTACATACTACTACATACGACTACATACTACTACAACTACTACGACTACTACGGCTACTACCACTACTGTGACTACGGCTACGACCCCTACTACTACCAGTACTACTACTTCTTCTTCTGCTACTATTACTGCTACTACTACCACCACTAATTTGCTTCAAACTACTACTACAATGACTGCTACTACTCCTACTGCTGCTCCTGCTCCTGCTCCTGCTCTTACTCCTACTCCTACTGCTGCTACTACTACTACTACTACTGCTACTACTACTACTACTACTACTATTACTACTACATACTACTACATACTACTACGACGACTACGACTACTACAACAACAACCACTACTACCACTACTGCTGCGACTACTACTACTACTACTACTGCTGCTACTACTACTACTACTACTACTACTAGGACTACAGGACTACTAGGACTACTACGACTACTAGGACTACTAGGACTACTAGGACCACTACGACTACTACGACTACTACGAGTACTACGACTACTACGACTACTACGACTACTACTACGACTACTACTACTACTACTACTACTACTATCATCACTACTACTAGACGACAGTCGTGTGGCCCGACAGAAGAACAGGAGGCAGCAGATCAAACATGTAAAATGGATTTTGAACGATGATGAAAGATGAATGAATTTGTTGATGCACAAGAAAGTGAAAAAGCTTTTACACACAGAAGCTTTTACACACAGAAGTGTGGAGACAAAAGCCTTTACACAGAGCAGCGCGCAGAAGCTTTTACACACAGAAGCTTTTGCACACAGAAGCTTTTGCACACAGACGCGTTTCCACACAGAAGCTCTAGTCTTACACAGAAGTAATTGCACAAAGAAGTCTTTACACAGAAGAGATTTTAAACAAAGAAGTTTTTACACTTTACACAGAGGCGATCCAGGATGAAATTTCGGGGAAGGCTTGGAGCCCAGTTGTATAAGTATAAATTATAAATTGGCTGGGGCCAATTTGGATTCTTACAAAAAGATAGGACCCAACAAAACCCAAAAACTAGACGACGGATGGCCCGAGAGCGAAGAGAAGTATAGTGAGATATGTAATTGTGAAAATCGTATAGCATGAAATATAAAAAGAGAAATAGAAGAAGATGTCTCAAAGAAAGAAGATGTCACTAAAATAGGCGCAAAGAAAAAGAGATACAGGAGATACACTTCTACACTTCTACACTTCATGTGAAGATGTGTGATGTGAAGAGATGAAGATGTGAGCATTTGAAGATGTGAGGATGCGATGAGGTGAAGATGCGAATATGTGAAGATGTGAAGAGGTGATGATGTGAAGATGGGAAGATGGACAGAGAGAAATAAGACGTCACAGACGCTTTTGCAATCTTTTACACACAGA
>BGPT01001062.1:186118-203343 GCA_003297045.1 Symbiodinium sp. clade C Y103
GATGTGAAGATGTGAAGATGTGAAGATGTGAAGATGTGAAGATGTGAAGATGTGAAGATGTGAAGATGTGAGGATGTGAAGATGTGAAGATGTGAAGATATGAAGATGTGAAGTTGTGAAGATGTNTGAAGATGTGAGGATGTGAAGATGTGAAGATGTGAAGATATGAAGATGTGAAGTTGTGAAGATGTCAAGATGTGAGGATGTGAAGATGTGAGGATGTGAGGATGTGAAGATGTGAAGATATGAAGATGTATAACAGGCCTTCACAGTTAGAAGAACCCTTCGCTCAAACGCTCTCGGGAAAAAAATTACACCTTATAAAAAGGGAAGCCCAAAGAGTCAAAAACAACGATTTATATAAAACGTACGCCCAACCCCTCTTCTGACTTTTGGGGTGCCCTTTGCCAACCCTGGGCCAGCATTTTGTAGAGAAAACCCTCGGCCGGTGAGCAAATACCTTTTTTTTTCCCAAGACCCGCTTTGAAAACAAGACCAACCGAAGGCTCTACAAAAAGGTATTCCCAGGTTGAACTGCTAGAAAATACATGCCTGCATTCCANAGACCCGCTTTGAAAACAAGACCAACCGAAGGCTCTACAAAAAGGTATTCCCAGGTTGAACTGCTAGAAAATACATGCCTGCATTCCAAAAGAAATGAATTACCCCAGTCTAGTTCCATCTAAGACATTTTGCACTTCCATTTTGGGACCGTTCAATTTTTAAGACGTTTTGCGCTTCCATTTTGGGACCGTTTGTGAAGATTTGCCTGCATTCAACTTGCCTGTCAGGATCAGCTGATTCCCCGGCCAGGCTACTGGCCCAAGAGCGCATGGCCTATGAGGCTTAGCATTCGATCGGCCTGTCCTTCAGCAGATGCAGCAACAGCAGATGCAGCAACAGAAGATGCAGCAACAGCAGATGCAGCAACAGAAGATGCAGCAGATGTTTGACCATAACACATGGGAAAGCAGGTTCACATTTGCATGTTACTTTCTTTCCTTGCTGGGAAAAGATCTTGCGCGCTTCGCGCTGGTAGATCGGAGCTGGTACAAGTCCGGCTCTGACATGGCGACTGGAGATCTGGTGCGGTCGTGGTACCGCGATGATGAGATTGTGGTCGACAAGGATGGCATTCCACATTTCTCAGGAGCCATGCCAGAGCTGATGCGTGAGTACCGTCGCAGAGTGCTCTTCGCATAATCTCGAGGGCGAAGGAGGTGACGCCGCAAAAGAGGCCAGAGATCTGTTGAAGAAGCAATGTCGGTTTGCGAAGAAGCTGGTGGATGCATTGCACGGTGAAGCATGGCGAGCATGCGAAGACTTCCTCACAGAGCCGAAGCTGAAAGAAAAGGAAGGCTACAAGTTGGTTTTTCAGGCCTTGCAGGCCGTTGAGAAAGTGGGAGTGATCAAGAAGACAGAAGGTTTCGACAAATTTTTCGAGAGATGCCATCGACAGAAAGGTCAATCCATCGATTCCTGTTTGCGGAAGCGGAAGCAAGACTGGGACAATTTGATTGGCATTGCCGGGGGCATCCAGATGTCGGATGATTTGATGGCTTATTTCCTGCTCAAACATGTCAACTTGAGCCGTGAGGACCGACGTCAGATTTTGCTGGCAAATCAGAGCGACTACACAGTGGAAGGCATTGNCAACTTGAGCCGTGAGGACCGACGTCAGATTTTGCTGGCAAATCAGAGCGACTACACAGTGGAAGGCATTGAGAAGGCTTTGCGTGTGAGTTATTTTGAGCACCATGAGCGTGAGCGACGATCTGGTGGGGACTGGAGTCAATCAGTCCGAAAGTCCAAAGGCCGAGGTCGTGGCCACAGGTCCTATGCCGTTGCAGATGAAGAGGCCTTTGATGATGACGAGACTTTTGAAGATGAAGAGGCCCATGACGAGGCTTATGCGGCGGAAGATGTGGAGGCCCCGGCGGAGACCTATGGCGAGGACGAAGAGCCGTCGGACCGTGGAGAGTCAGAGGATGATGGGATCTACGATGCCTTTGCTGCAATGGATCAGCATCGCAAGACCTATCATGAGAGCCGGCAGAAGCTCAAGCAGATTCAACGCAACCGTGGTTGCTTCAAGGGTGACATTTCTGGTCAGATCAAGGGCGAGATTTCCCATGAAGAGCGACAGAAGGCAATCCAGAAGGAGAAGAGCCGTACTCGTTGCGCAGCTTGTGATCGATTGGGGCATTGGGCAGGTGATCCAGTTTGTCCCAAAGCCTCCTCCTATCAGGGCCCCAAGCGTGGTGGCAAAGGAGGCCGCAATCAGAAGAAGGGGCAAGGACGTGGCCGCAGTGCTGGTCGTGCTTACGCAGGATGAAGGCACAGATGAAGAGCACTGCAACATGGTTGGCAGCAAATCGGAGGATGATGAATCAGTGATGGAGCTGGATCAGATGGTCCTTTGGTGCTTCCCAAAGCCAAGAGTCGCCCTGAGAAGAAGGTGATCCCCGAGCACAAGCATGGATCCAGCCCACCGGCGTCTGATCAACGAGATGAGGCTAGTAAGTACGTTTCGGCAGTTGTGAGATGAGCGCATATTTTGGAGGAACCTGGACTCCAGACTTGCAGCTGCTTCCTTGGTTCAGCTAGAGACGCCACAGAAGGACCCCAGATCGGGCACGGGAGTCCCATCAGGCATGGAAGCCGGCCGTGCTACAGCTTTGTTTGTTGTCCACTTTGCACAGCGGATATGGTTCTACGCCGAAATCGCGCAGATGGTGGGCTCTTCTTTGGATGCTCTCAATTTGCTCAGGGACGATGCCGAGGTGCACCAGGAAGTTTGAGGAGATCGGAGATTCCCAGCGCGTCGGCAGTGCCTCTGCCGGCAGCAAACACCAGTGAGCGGAAGAGCAAGGAGTTTTCACCCACCGGAGTTGCTGAGTTTTCTTTGATGGTTGGTTCAACCGGTGGAATGCATGAGAATGATCAGAATTTGCAAATGCCTTCAGGTTCAGATGGTGTCCCAGCAGCACAAGCTGAGAATTCAGAATTTGATGAATGGAAGGTAGCCCTCTTAGATACAGCCTGTACAGCTTGTATGCATAGCCGATCTTGGAGGGTTCATTATGAGAAGACATTGCCCCCAAATGCCGGGTGTCAGCCGACACCTTTGCGGAAGACCTTTCACTTTGCCAACGGAGCCTCCAGTGCAGACAAGTTGGTTGTTTGGAAGATTCCCATTTTCTTGGAGGTTATCAAGGCGAGGTTCACAGTGCAGAAGTTCCAGAAGGAAACACACCTGTGTTGTTATCCATAGCTGCAATGTCTGCCTTGGATATGGTTATTAGGTTGAAGAAGAAGGTGGTGGAAGTGAATCGTTTGGATTTAGAATTGCCAATGCTTGTCACCAAGACGAAACATTTAGCAGTTCAAGTGGCCTTTGATNGAAGTGAATCGTTTGGATTTAGAATTGCCAATGCTTGTCACCAAGACGAAACATTTAGCAGTTCAAGTGGCCTTTGATGAACAGGTGCCGAAGGCATCAGCGAACCCTAGCAGTCCACGAGCAGTTTCAGAACGGGGTGATTTGATGATTTACTACGCAGAGGAATCTTGCTTTTCCATTTTAGCAGATTTGCCTTTCAATCCCGATGATGTTTGGAATCCAACTCATGGACATGTCCCGAAGATGGAAGCCAGAGGTCCACGTTTGGGTGACAAGAAGGGCATTTTGCCCGACCGAAGCGCCAAAGAGCTGGCATTGGCAGCCACGCGCATGAAGCGGCAGGACCCCAGAGCCTGGACTGCACCGAAAAGGGAATACACATTAGCAGAACAACATGCGACAAATGGTTTCCGCAACACAGTGGTTTTTGAACCTTTTGGGGGCAATTATGGTTTGACGCGGCTTGGGGCTTCAGAGTTTCGGTGGACTTGTTCACAGCCCTTGGACCTGGTGGACGGTTACGATTTACTTTCTCGAACCGGGAAGTCATTACTTTTTCGTGTTCTTCATGAGCATAGACCCTTCCTGCTGATGGTAGCTGACTGCCGTATGTAGAGCTTGATGACCAACATGAGTCCTTGGATAGATTGGGATTTGCAACGCTCCACTATTGGTCGGAAGATGCTGCTCCTGGCAGTTGCTATTTGCAAGGCGCAGCATGAGGCGGGAAGGTACTTTCTCATTGAGAATCCGGCAGGATCACTGGCGTGGATTTGGGAAGGTTTGTTGGAGGAGCTCATGAGGCTTTGTGATGCAAAGTTTGTAATCGGTCACCAGTGTCGATATGGTTTGGTTGACAGTTGTAGCAAGAAGCCAATTCAGAAAGCAACAGGTTGGCTCGGAAACTCAGAGCCCATCGTGAATGCCTTCGGGAAGAAGTGTCAATGTCCTTGGGGCAGCCATCAACGAATAGAAGGCAGCAATCAGTTTGGCAAGAGGTCACAGCAAGCAGCACACTATCCCAAGCCCTTGCGTCGGGCCATCTGCAATGGTATTCTCATGTATTCTCAAAACCATGCAGATAGACTATGCCTATGCTGTGGCCAGTTGTCATGGCGTTTTTTCAGGATGACGATGAGGACTCAGAATTTGCTTTTCCAGCTGATGGAGATAGCGATGATGGCATGTCAATCCCAGCAGATTACTGGGAGTTGGATGGTTTGAGTTTGACTCGTGTTCATATGGTTCCACGCACTCAGTTGTTCACTCCCGTTCGGTCCATGACAGACTTGCCAGTGGACTATGACAGGATCCTGGACGGACGAAACACTGTGATGAAGTTTGCAGATGGTTATGAAACTGTTCATGAAAGTCAGTGGTACCATGAACACGAAGCCAATTGCACCCGGATGGAACAACCTTGGACGGGCAGGACAGAGTTCATGGTTGAGGCTTGGGTGCCGCCTGCTTTGGAACCCCGGCTGGTGTTACCGACGCCGCACACAAAGCTCAGTCAGCCTTTGTCAGCTCAGAAACCATCCGGAGATGCTATTGTGCACAAAGAGACGAACCGTTCAGGTGTTTTGAAGCGGCATAGAAAAAGAACCAGGCAGTTGCAGAGAGGTTTTTGGATGGCATGCCGAGAAGCCGAACCATTGGCTTTGTTGCAGCAGACGCTGGAGCAGCTTGTTGAAATGTCAGCGGGAGATTGGACTCAACTGCCCCTGTCCGATGGTATTGGCCGTGCTCTCCGCAGATCCTACCTGCTTTTAGGGCAAGATCGAGTTTTGACGACTCATTGGGAAGAATGGTCCAAGCTTTCTCCAGCTGCCCAAATCCGGCCGTTGGTTCAACAGGGCAGAAAGTTGCATGTGGTTCTCTACGGCAAGTTTTTGGGTGAAGCGCCCGATGATGTTGGCGATCCAGATGATCGAGTTAGGAGACGACAGGAAGAGCGAGATCGCCAGTGGCAAGCGTTGCTGCGAGAGCTCAAACAAGCGATCAAGAGGATTCATGTCAACTTGGGTCACGCAAGCCGCCCTGCGATGCTCAGAGCTTTGAGGGTTTCAAGGGCATCGGAGACAGCCTTGAAGGCCTGTCGCCTTTTCAAATGCGTGGACTGTCCCAAACTTTCACAGCCAAGACATCCACACCCATCCAAACTGCCTTTTGTGGATGAGTTCAATGTTCAACTTGGTTTGGATATTTTTGATGCGCATGATGCCTCAGGTCAACAATGGTCCTTCCTGAATATTTTCTGCCAAGGTACTACTTTTCAGGTTTGTGCTCTGCTGCCCAGACAACTCACAAGAACCCCAGTGGCAAACAAGTTTTGGCAGCACTGCATTCCCACTGGCTTGGTTGGGCAGGATACGCGGAAAGAGGTACCATCACCGACAGAGCGAAGTATTTTCTGTCGGACTTGGCAGAGGATTTTGATGCTCACGGTTGCATGTTTGAAACTTCAGCCCGGGCATCGCCATGGCANGGACTTGGCAGAGGATTTTGATGCTCACGGTTGCATGTTTGAAACTTCAGCCCGGGCATCGCCATGGCAGATTGGCCAAGTTGAGCGTCATGGTGCAATCTGGAAGGATTCTTTCCACAAGCTGGTTTACTCAGAACATGTCACCGGGCCTGGGGAAGTTCACTGGGCCACTACAGCCACGAATCAGGCCAAGAATTCCCTGAGCAGGAAGAGCGGCTTTTCACCCGCTCAATGGGTCATTGGGCGAGACATTTGCCTGCCTGCCTCACTGGCCGACGAAGGTGAAATCAGTCGCGTTGGAGCCCAGGCGATTGCAGATACGCCTGGCACCAAGTTTTTCAGACGGCAGCAATTGAGGATGGCGGCCAGGTCAGGTTGCGCACAGAGCTCCAATGATGCAGCTTTGCGACGTGCTGAGCTTTGCCAGATTCGGCCGAGCAGGGGCCCTTTCCACATTGGCACCAATGTCTTCTACTACGATGCTCAGCAGACTGAGTCTACTACAATGCTCAGCAGACTGAGCCAGGTCCTTCATGTTGGCGAGGCATTGCACGTGTCATTGGGAAAGAAGGGAACAGTACGGTTTGGATTTCACACCGTGGAATTTTGTTGGCTGTTTCGCCAGAACATCTGGCGCATGCCCATTCACAGCAGGTAGAACGTTGGATGATTGTGAGCCAGGAGTCGGAGTCGGTTGACTCAACACCTCCAGCTGGAGGGACCGGCCTCATTGATTTGAGGAAGGCACCGCTGCTTCCTGACAATCCTCCACTTGAAGATCAAGAGCCGGGAGCCCCGAGACCAAGAAGAAGAGCGGACTGATTATGAGCCCACAGAGCCTGCGAATGACCTGCCGGCCGAAGGAGAAGTTCCCAATGACTCCATGATGGAGCCAGAGCCTCGAGCAGGCCCCGATGGAAGATCTGTCATCATCTTCCACTTCCATGGCAAGAATGCAGTTGGAGTCTGAGCGTATGATGCGACGGTCATTGCAGTCGAGTGAGTTTTTCAAGAGGCGTGAGTTGGAAAGACAGACTCAACGAGAACAGAAGAGGATGGCTCTTGGTTTGCCACACACTGCACCAGCTGCTTTGAGTCCAGAGGAAGCGCCTATTTTTGAGACAGATGAGTTTGACGAAGAGATGGATGATTACCACTCCAAGCCAGCTCGGCAGATGTCACCAATGATAGATCCCAGCGATGAAGCAGCCGAAAGAGAAGCCAAGCGCTTGAGGATCACTTCCAAAGAAAATACAGGGACGGAAGTCCCTGATGAGCACAGTGGCATGTTTTCTTTTTATGCAGAAGAGCGCCCCAAGTTTCTTTGGAAAAAAGCACGTGACACCTACCAGCAGCATTCAAGTTTCTATGGCCGAGAGATGGTGTCAGAGGATGTTTTCATGTTTGGAGCGAAGCGGAATGATTTTTCTCAGAGGTATCGTCAACTCAATGAGTCAGCGTTTCAGGCAAATGCCCCTCACATGAAGAAGAAGGCGAGAAAGGAGATCAGGTTGAATGAGATCACCAAAGAGCTGCAGGAGAAGCTCACAGGTTCTGAGGGTTCCGATGCAGTAGAAGGGCAAGCTTGGGTGCAGAAAGAAGCTTGTGAAGTTTTGTCCTTGAATGAGAGCATGTGATTCGACAGGAGAAGGCAGACCTTGTGATACCTACGAGATGGGTGCGAACCAACAAGAATGATGGCATGCCAGGTCAACCGTTCAAGGCGAAGAGCAGGTTAGTAGTTCAAGGTTTCAAGGACAAGTCCTTAGGACAGTTCAGACGGGATGCCCCGACGGCGTCAGCCTTGGCCGAGAGTTTGTGCTTGGCAGTTTGCGCTTTTTCTCATTTTGTGATAGTGGCCAAGGATGTGAAGAACGCCTACTTTTCTGGGCGGAATGTCAATAGAGAAATCTACTTGGACCAGCCCAGAGGGGGCCTCCCAGGTTTGAAGCCTGGACAGCTTTTGAAGGCCAAGAAGGCTATCTATGGTTTTTCAGAGGCAGCTAGACTCTTTTGGCTTGCACTTCGCGACCATTTGTTGGCCGACGGTTGGCAGGAAAGCAAGCTGGAGCCAACTTTGTTCTACTTGAGGATTGATGGCAAGCTCAAAGGCATCCTTGTCACTCATGTTGATGATATCGAAGGTGGACTACACCCTAGTTGTTTGCAGAAAGCTTTTCAGAAGTCATCTCAAGCTTTGGAATTTGCCACAGACTTGCTGCGAGATTCCACCTTTCGTGGGCGAGAGATACGTCAGGTGGAACAGGGACATGTGGAAGTTCCTATGCGCAACTATGCCTTGTCGATGAAACCCATCAAGATCGACAATGTCCGGAAGAAGCAGCTTGACTCAGACTTGACAGCTGAGGAGCCCGAGTTGATGAACAGTTCTGCTGGCGAGTTGGGTTGGATCACTCGTCAATTACGATGTGATTTGGCTTTTGAGAATGGGGTGATTCAAAGATGCAAGAAGGATGCTTGCGTGGCGGATTTGGTGAAGCTGAAGCAGTATGTTGGTTTGGCGCGAAGAGGAGCAGATTTNAATGGGGTGATTCAAAGATGCAAGAAGGATGCTTGCGTGGCGGATTTGGTGAAGCTGAAGCAGTATGTTGGTTTGGCGCGAAGAGGAGCAGATTTCAAATTGAAATACTGGGCTGACGTGGACTTGCGTTGAGCCGTGCTGATCCATTTGGCTGATTCTGGCCACGCAAATGGAACGCCAGAGCGTCAGGTACAGAAGTGTTGGTGGTTATTTCTTGCTTTTGGCCAATCCAGAGATCCTTGATGGAGAGGAAGTTCGTTGCAATGTGCTTTCTTTTCAGTCCAGCATGACGAAGCGAGTTTGCAGATCAACCTTGGCAGCAGAAGCCAGTCACCTAGCGGAAGCCGTTGAAGCAGGTGATTGGGCAGCAGTTTTGTTAGAAGAGGCTTTGTCTGGCGATGTAGATCTTCAGAACTGGTCTTCAGTGGTTCAGAAGNAGGAGCACATGTTAGATGGATAGATGGTTTGCAGAACTTTGCCGATGTTCTCACGAAGGCGCTGGCAGACAAAACAGTACTTCGAGAGTTTTTGAGGACTGGGAAGTTTTCACTGGTTCAGACAGAGCAGAACAAACAGCTCAAGGAAAAGAAGCAGGCTGATCGTCAGTTGAGAAATGAGAAGAGACGTGCCGAGGATGGCATCAAAGTACAGCAGCAGCAACTTAGAAGAGAGAAGCTTGTTGCAGAAATGAAAGCAGAAGAAGTAGAGGGATCATCAGCTGAAGAAAATACAGGGATGTGAAGATTTGCCTGCATTCAACTTGCCTGTCAGGATCAGCTGATTCCCCGGCCAGGCTACTGGCCCAAGAGCGCATGGCCTATGAGGCTTAGCATTCGATCGGCCTGTCCTTCAGCAGATGCAGCAACAGCAGATGCAGCAACAGAANGGCTACTGGCCCAAGAGCGCATGGCCTATGAGGCTTAGCATTCGATCGGCCTGTCCTTCAGCAGATGCAGCAACAGCAGATGCAGCAACAGAAGATGCAACAACAACAGATGCAGCAGATGTTTGACCANAATGAAAGCAGAAGAAGTAGAGGGATCATCAGCTGAAGAAAATACAGGGATGTGAAGATTTGCCTGCATTCAACTTGCCTGTCAGGATCAGCTGATTCCTCGGCCAGGCTACTGGCCCAAGAGCGCATGGCCTATGAGGCTTAGCATTCNNNAGGCTTAGCATTCGATCGGCCTGTCCTTCAGCAGATGCAGCAACAGCAGATGCAGCAACAGAAGATGCAACAACAACAGATGCAGCAGATGTTTGACCAAAACACATGGTAAGGCATGTTTCACATTTGCATGTTACTTTCGTTCCTTGCTGGGAAAAGATCTTGCGCGCTTCGCATAAGTGGTTAAAAACTATTCTTAATCATGATGTGCAATGTTTAATATACATATATTATGTATAGATGCATATTTGCATGTGCTAGTAAGACCAACTGTATGTATTGAGGTAACCCCAATAATAAAACGTGACTGGGATGATGTAAAATACCACCGAAATGGTGAGTTGATGGGATGATTTACGGCATTGGGTGGATCCCACCTTGGGTTATTATCCAGTCTGACCAGGTTTGGAGAAGTTCCTAGTGCCTTGGCGTCGGGCCATATCTCCTCCAGTTTCAGGTGGAACATCATGACGAACCAACTTGGGATTTTTTGTCCATGGATTTTTCATGATTTTTTTCATAATTATGTTCATTGGTTGATGTTTGCTGAGGTGATTCCGTGTTTTCTCATCGTTTTTCCGTATTTTCTCTTGGAGTTTTTAATGCTTTCCTGCCCAGAATTCAACCCCTATTGAAGGGCAAAAACGACGGTTTCCCGCAAAAGATCCCCGCAAATCATTCCATTGAAGGTTGAGTGTTTTTTTTTGGCTTAGCCATGAACTTCCCAATTTTCATGGCTGAAGTCTCCTTTCTGATGGATGAATCCTCATCATCAATCCAGTGAATCAGTGAATTTTCCGGTGCAGTTCCAAGGACACATACCAGGTGCCTATGGAGATCTTGGGCCTCCTTCCCCGGGAGGCCGCTGGTACCGAGCTGGGAATTCCCATGAACCCAACGGGGGTGACTCTGAAGTCATGGGGGATTCCCGAAGTCATCATGGGTTGACCTATGACTACAGTAATTTGGGGGTACCCCGCCATTTTAGGAAACCTCCGAATATGTATACATATGTATATATATATATATAAATTGTATATATATATATAATATAAATATCCAAATGCTAGTTTGCCAAATGCTAGTTTGAGGAGATTTTCCACTAGGTCCTCGGTTGTTTTATGAGCGTTACACTGCCTGGTATATTGGGGGTTATCATCATCTAGGAGCTGAGAGGACAACTGCGCCTCTCAAAAGCGTGCAGGTCGCGGGAGTGAAATAAAACATAGTTTTTGGATGATCCAAAAACCTCCAACAGTTTCACTTTGGGAACCATTGTAGTTTGCCTTTTTGGGTGTGCGCTTTTGGGTGGTTGCTTGTTGGTTGCGGTACTTTAGCGGAACATTTGCTGGCAAAATGCATTTATTGGGATTTATAGAACATGTTCTTTTTTTTGTAGGGGGTGCGCGGTGATGCCCCATGGTGTTGATTCTAGACCACCAACCCAAACCTTTGATATGCGATCGTGAAATTTGTGCGATGACCATTTTAGATTTCTGCAGAGTGTATCTGCATAAATCGGTGCGGCACAATTTTGGGAACATCAAGCGGCTCGTGGTGTAGGGAAGCATAGCAAATCAGATAAGGATATTTTGAGCTCATTTGGAGATGGAGTTTTGAGAAGCCATCAGTTGCCAGTTGTATCTTTTTAGCACCAAAATGGAGGTTTCCTAAAAAGGGGATACCCCTCAATCATCAATTTTAAGAGGATTGTCCATTTTCGACCATCTATTTTGGGGTATCCCCATTTATGGACCCCCCCCATTCAATGATCAAATGGAGATGAGTGCCAAGTCCTCCAAGACATTGCTGGCAGGTCTACTCCTTGCGAGAGGAATCTACAGGTTTGCTGACGGGCCGGCCCCAGAACTTGGAGATGTGCCACAAAATGGTGGTTTCCTTCGAAGAAAAATATGGGTTCTCCTGGATTGTGCATTTCAAGGACGCAACTGACATAAACGACTTGGGATAGAGACCTTCACAACCTGAGTCAGTGAAAAAAAAACCTCTCTGACATCAGGGGTCAAGGGGGTTACGGGTGAACCTGGATATTCCGAGATTCCCCAAATTCGCAACAACTTTGGGAACTTTCAGCAATTTCCAGCGGTTTCCATCGATTTCCATCGGTTTCCATTCATGTCCGTCCCATTTTTGAGTATCCGGTGTTCGGAGCTATGGTTGCATTCATTTTTCCAAGAAGAGATGGACAGCCAGAGACTCAAGTACCATCAGAGTTTCCCGACCAGATGGCCATATGATAGATTAAACCATTCCATTCCCGTGAGCCCGTGAGTTTCTCTTTCCATCCAACTTGCATTGATTTCCATCTGGATGACTTACGACCTCACCGCGGGGCAATGGCCGAACTTTTCAGCTGTTGATCAAATTCAGCCAGATTTCATTTCCGCTAGTTGCCATCCCTTAACAATCCCATTTACATTCCATATTCCATTCCATATCCATTCCATATCCATTCCATATCCATTCCATATCCATTCCATATCCATGCCATTTCCATAAATGCAGGCAACCCAATAATAAACAGCTACCATTTGGGTGGTTTCAATCCCACCCATCAAACCGGTGATGACTTGGGGATGGTTTATGGATGTTTATGGCATCGAGTATCCCACAAAAATTGCCATCCATTCCATCAATAGGATTGGTTTCAGGGAACATTTGCAGCACATCTTTGATGATAAAAATCAGGGTTTCCCCTAGATTTTCCCTAAAACCCATCATCGCCATCCAGCCGTCCAGGTCTTTGTCTTCAGGAATGGAGCAAGGACGAGTGGAATCTGGGTCAATGTCACGACTCGGCCAAAGGCAGAGAGATGGGGCCCTGGGGGATGGGAGACGCCCAATTCTTTCAGCAGGACAGGGGTACCAAACAATGGAGAAACATTGGGTTTGGACCTGTGAACAACATCATCAACCATGCGATTTTGTGGATGCCAAAGTCTAAGTCAACGTACTGTATCCATATACATGCATGCATAGTTACACCACATTACAATACATTTTTACACTTGCATTGCATTCTATCACATCATACTACATTGCATCACATTACATTACATTAAATTGCATTGCATTGCATTACGTTACATTCGATAATAACCGATAAGATACACACATACATAGATACATAGACATAGATGCATAGATACATAGATGCACAGATACATAGTACATACATGGATACATAATGATACATTGGCACATAGGTACATAGCAAGACAGCTAGATGGTTCGATAGATGCATCACAATCACATACGTAGATGAAATACCTACATAGACATTTGCCAATTTTGAAACACAATTACCAATAATTCCCATATGTTTTGGATGGAAATAAGTGACGAGAATAGCACAGTCACCAATTGTGAAATGAGGAGCGTAGATATCAAGACGGGGGCTTTTCACCGTAGTTTTGAGGAAGACAAAGGTGCAGCAAGGGGGACTAAGTTTCGACTGAGCATAGGGTGCATGATAGCCAGAACAGAATCGGACACTAGAAGGTGATTTTTTGGACAATTGCTGGAGCAATTTAGGCATTGCACACGACATTTCTGGGGTGTTCTACTATGGCAATTGGTCAAACCACATGCCCTCAAGTTCACTATGTTCACCGACCCGATTGCACCACCACAAGTTGGATCAGGAAATGTTTGGAAGATAGTTTTCAAGAACTGAAACTATCAGGTGGTTAGGAAGAAAAGGAGCGAAAAGCTGCTATTGGATGCTGGGTATTCATATTTCCTGTGTATGGGGAGCCAAGGGGCTACAATCAGAGTTTCCCAGTCACATGTTTGAAAAAAAATATATGTACATAATATGTACTGTACATATATGATCATATATGTACACAGATAATTAGATGTTATGTGTATATATCTATATAGATACAAATCATTCACCATTTTCTTTTTTGGGGTTTCAGTTCCGTTGCATCTTTTTTCTCATCCCGAAACGCTCCGAGCGTTTCTTCACAGGCCAGCTCTTCAGCGGCAAAAACGAGCGCGTGGAGGCGCTGGATGCCAGCGAGAAACGTGTTTCAACGGATTGGTTGATGAAGGACATACCCTTGAAAATTGCCATTTATAGTGGATTTTCCCATTAAAAATGGTGATTTTCCATAGCTATGTTAAATTACCAGAGGGTACTTTTGGCCGAAAGCATGCCAGATTTTCCCATGAAATATAGGTCGATGGTCGAAAGATGTTGAAATATGTTGAAACTTCATTGTTCTTCCCATGAAATATGGGGTGAAAATTTGATTGTTTAAATTTGCCCTTGAAGCAATCCAATTCATATGTAATGAATTCAAGCTCCGTCCCAGCCTGCCAGGGGGGAAAGCTGAGCTGTTGCAGTGGACTTGGGCCCTTCAAGACCTTGCTTGGTTCCAACAGCTATTGCACCCTGGCTGGATCTTTGGGAAGGTGATCAGGCAACGGCCAAGCGTTGTGGGAATAGCCCTTGATCAGGCTGGAAGGAAGCCCGAAAAGCAGGAAAAAACTCCTTCCCAGAAGAGCAGGAACACATCCTAAAATACTATAAGACAATATGGCAATATGGTAAGCCCAAACGTAACTTAGTAAACCGTCCCCAAGATCACCACAAATGGATTGTATATTGGTATCAGTATATTGGTACCAACCATCCCCAAATGGTAGGTTTGTTGTTGGGTTGCCCACAGCATTTGGGGAAGAGCTATGTACTGCTGCTGGTCTGTGTCGAACCTCATTGTCGCCGATGGCGAGGTCTGGACAGTCAGAAACTCAAGATGAGGGTAGGACAGGGCTGGAACCAATGCAGTTTGCAAAAATATGCAAAAATGGAAACCTTGATTGGCGCTGGATCTGTTAATGTTCAGATATATGAAGTGACATGCTTAGCCATCGAAGACGGAACATATTGCGCAAACGACTGTTTTTTCTTTTTTGCTGCAGGTTATCTAAAACTCTCCAGGGAAAGATGGCACCACTTTCTACAAAGAACACTCCCAATCCTCTTGGATGTTGAGCAAAGATGGCGAGAACGCACGGGTAAACCCATGTCTATCCCCGTATTGTCGGTGATATTCCCCTTCTATTCTATCCCGGCCAATCCCCAGCATATACCCATTATATCCCCATGAATTCGTGGGGTTTAAACATTGCTCCGAGGTACTGTACCATACAAAGTTCGAAGCCATATTTTGAGGGTATACCATCCCCCCTGCCAGGTCGCTTGGGGAAGCCTGGACCATATGGGTAGGGGAACCCATCTTTTGCTGGGAAGGGTTGGGGCCTTGGGGTTGGCAGTTTTGTTATGCCTTAGCTGTTTTTGATTCTTTTGAAATTTTGCGACATAATTCATGATGAGCTGGGGCTTTACAATCAGACCACCCGGCTGTGATTGTTCTTACATTTCATCCTGAGCTGATAGGGGTGTGATGATTCCATTTGACCGGGGCAAAGGGCGAAGAAATTGGGAAGACCGGATTTTGATCAGCTTCCTGACTACAGTTGTTTGGCTTCACTATCCTTTGTTAGCGGTCAATGCCCACTAGCATCCCTCTAAAAAAGGAGGCGGATCAGGTACCATGATACCAGTGGCTCAAGCCGTCCATGCTGCTAGACTTGCCATGTTTGGGCACATTTGCCAACTCCACTATTGCTCGGGTGGTGTTGTGGCGTATCAGTCGCAGAATGGAACGGCGGCCAAGGTTCAATTCTACACATTCTGCACCGGGCCATCCCTGACAGTTGACCAAGCTGTGACCTTTTCCGTTGCCAACGGGAATGCCATCAACATCACTGCAGTTGATGCAGTGGTTGGAGGGACAGCCGTGACTCTATCAAGGTCACCGGAAGCGATTGGCCAGCGGAAACACCAACGGCTGCAGCGGGAGATCTCAAAGTTTCGCAACGCCACGGTAGAGGAACAACTTGACTGGATACGTCATGCTGAAGCGCAGCTGCATCGATTATTGCAGAACAAGGCTGGCAATTGAGCCATGATATCGTATCCCCACCCCCTTATGCCCACTTTCAGGGGGGGGTCAAAAAATGTAAGTTACAAACAAATGGGGGGAACCTCCCGTCGAAAAATGTAACTTACATTTTGCCGACCCCCCAGCTTACGTTTTTTGACCCCCCCATCCCCCCCCCCCAAAAAAAATGGGGTTAAACAATGAAAATATCAATTTGTGACTCTCCCCCTGATCTTTTGTCATCTACGTTTTTTTCACCTTTTTTTTTGTGAGGGGGGGGGTGTCACCGCACGCATCAAACAAATTTCGCCGATGCGGGATGACACAGAAGCAGTTGGACGATGATACAAAATGTTAGAGGGTTACATGTTTATCGGTTGGATTGATTGCTACAGCCCTCAATTCATTAGACATTTGTGTGATTGTCAGGTATTCTAGGGTCTTGGCACCATACCAAAACATGTAAGTTCTTGTGTGGGAAGAGTTTCAAAAGTGTGCAACATATGAAGGCCCGGCCACCTTATACATTTAGACCCATTGCATTCCTACAGCTTATTTCAAGCAGGATCTTTAAACCTTTGTCGGAACATAGTGTGTTTGAAAGGTTCTTTTGTGTCTTGGCACCATCCCTACAAGAAAAATGTAAGCTCTTGGGTGGGCAGGGTCCCCAAACTGTGCCTCCGTCAGAAGAATCGGTACCTCACGCATCCTCACGCCTTTCCGTCAGAAGAAATGTTCTCTGCAACTGCTCCCCCCCTTGGGCCTCAAAGAAACTGCTCATAGGGTTCAAATCACTGGTCCCAATCACCCTTTGTGCTCACTGCCAGTGCCAGTGTTGCCATACGGTGGCAGGAGATTTTTTGGCTGTGCTCCATAGAAAGGTACAATGCAAAGCACCCGGATGAAGAGTTAGTTTCACAGCGTCGCAAAGGCGACACGCTATCACACCGCAGAGAGAGAGAGAGAGAGATAGAAAAATAAATTTGTAAGTCGAAAATGCGTCCAAGGTCATTCAACATCCATATATGTTTGGTTGGGCAATCAAAACTGCTCGAACGACCCCCTATAGCTTACAGGTTTTTCTTGTTTGCATCGTGTTTCCACCACTTACATGGCATGAAAACTGACATTTGCATTTTTCCAGATGAGACCTGATATGGTAACTTTATCTTCCGGCCCCCAAAAGTTACATTTTTGATCCCCCCTGGGTTAATGGGTAGGGATTTCATATCGACAGAAATCGTAATGAATAGAGATAATTGATGACAATTGAAGATGTCATATATTAAGTTGGCGAACCGTTAAGGGCTCAAGTGACATTATTTCAGCAAATCTAACTTACATTTTCTAACATCCCCCCTGATTTTGAGGTCAGAGCTCAATAAATGTATATAAGTTACATTTTTCCAGTTAAAACCACATATTGTAACTTCATCTTGTTGACCCCCCCCCCACATGGATTTTCTGTAACTTACATTTTTTGACCCCCCTAGCTTAATGGGTGGGGATGATATCGTTCCCAAATATATCAAACAGACACACACATGCACACTTGTAATGTTACCGCTGAGCGGCCCCCAGTCTTATGCGAACATCCTGATCCAATCGCAGATCTTTTGGAGTTCTTTGATGCATAGCCGGAGTTT
>BGPT01001063.1:1883-21280 GCA_003297045.1 Symbiodinium sp. clade C Y103
ACTACAACATTCAACACTTTTTCTTGCGACCCCACCTGCGCGTAGGTTGCACCAAATAATGCATTTTGACTTTAAAACCCACTGTACCCTAAAAAATCCCAAATCCCAAGACCTCGTGAAATTTAACACTCAAACCCTATTGAAATTAGAGTAATGTTTACCAACTTAGCTAACCACCTGAGGCACCGCCTTGACCCAGCCTTGAAGCTGTGGGAGGACTTGAGCTTCACCTCAAGAAGGGTTTTCTGAACATGGAAGTAGTACTGCATTCATTGTGGTGAATTCAGGTTACACATCGGTAACAATGATTGGTCATGGTTGATAAGGGTCAGTAATGGTTTATGAGGGTTAATAGTGGTTAATCATGATTTCGAATGGTAAATAATGATATGATATGATGGTTCATATTAATAACGATTGATAATGGTTTGAAATTTAAAAGTGTCAATAAGGGTTAGTAATCCTTATTACTGGACGAATTACCTTCTGGAAATCCCTCATGGCTGGCTGGGAAATCCCCGAACAACATGGAATAAATTCCATTGGAAAACAGTCGCACTCAATGGGCAATTTTCAAACCATGTTTTTTTGATAATGTCCACAAAAATTATGTTTGCTGAATAATATTCAGTCTATTCGTGCAACAAGCGAAACCGTGAGATGGGGATTCCCTTTTTTTGCGTACACAAACGACGACATGCAAAGTCAAAGGGAATTCAATGCCGGCCAAGGCCAATCATCATGAAATATGCATGTGAACATCTTGACATGGGTGAGTCTGGAAATGGGATACATCCCAAAATGGTTCTTTAATGAAAAACATATCTTAAACTATGGGATTTTGAGGCATCCAATTTTGACCCATACCCACATTGTCTGTGTTTTTTGTGCTTGAGGGTCTACATTTTTTTCCTGAAGGATTTGGGTAACCCGCACGCTGCATCCAAAACATGAAGAAAATGGCCCTCGTTGGGATGTTCACGATCAAATCTTGCATTTTTTTGATTCGTCAAACATTGAAATCACCCCCATAATTTTGTGGTTTATGATCATTTTCAACGAAAACAACTGCAAATTTGGGGTGCACTATGGTGACAAAAAAATTGGCATTGACCCCTGCGCCTGATGTCATGTGCCGCACCAAAGTTTCTTCGCTGTTCCCGGCAAATGCCTGCCCAGGAAGCGTTAAACAGCGATCGCTTACGGCCGTCCCAAAACCCAACCCTCTTCCTTGGTTCCACTGCAGCTAAGCGACTTCCCAGCATTTGGAGAAGTATGTTTTTGGTGGATTTAAATGCTTGCTGATAGGGTACTTCGCCCCCCAAAATCATACCCTCCTGGAGCACCCAAATCCGTGAAATTTTAAGGAGTTTCCGCTTTTTAGGTTTCTTAGGTAACTTCAGCGTTTTTAACAATTTCTCAGCGACCACCAGGNTTCCGCTTTTTAGGTTTCTTAGGTAACTTCAGCGTTTTTAACAATTTCTCAGCGACCACCAGGCTCCCACCCAGAACTGAGCCATCGGAAAGAGTTACTGAATCCGGAATCATGGACATAAAGGGTTAGCCTCCGATCATGGTATGCAAACACTGTGCTCTGCAGAATTGAACCCGTGAAGTGGCGTGCAACCGTCATTNCATGGACATAAAGGGTTAGCCTCCGATCATGGTATGCAAACACTGTGCTCTGCAGAATTGAACCCGTGAAGTGGCGTGCAACCGTCATTACAAGAATTTCGCTTCCCAAAAACCGTTTTTTTTGATTTGCGGGTTTTTGCGGATATTTGCGGGTTTTTTGCGAATATTTGCGGTTTTTTTGCGGGTAAAGTCAGGTGTTTTGTTCTCATTTACGGTCTCCAACTTGGGCCAAAGGTGCAATGGCCAATACTTGTGAGGAAAGTGCCGCGCAAGGATTGCGCCGAGGTATGCGTGTAAAATTATGAAGTAAAGTTCGCAATTCTTGTCAAAATTATGACCTTGNTACTTGTGAGGAAAGTGCCGCGCAAGGATTGCGCCGAGGTATGCGTGTAAAATTATGAAGTAAAGTTCGCAATTCTTGTCAAAATTATGACCTTGAAAAGGGGCACAAAGAAAAACAACTGCTGCATTGCCTTTTCATGCATTTTCCAGGAGACTTGGTGAACTTAGGTGTTTTGGCTAATTTCTAGGGGATTTCCACAAAATGTCAGCAAACACCGATGTCCACTGAAAATTTCTAGGAGTTGGGTGGTTCAGGCTGAATATTTCTTGGGAAAGTATAGCTGGCTCCATGGAGTGTGAATACTGATCACCTAGTAGGCCCCAGTCATCCACAATTTTCCGCGAAACAAGTGCACTCATGCGCTAAGGCGCCCCATCCGCCTCTAGTTGGCCGAAGAAATCCAATGCAGCCTCCGATCGATCCGAAAACCGCGACTTCGGGTATCTGCATCCCTCGTTTTGGAAAATACTTATGTGGCTCGAACAGCAAATGCATTGTATTAATATTATATACATGAATCAATAAGTACTTTTATATATATATATATATATATATGCAAGTGTATATTGTATATATATATATATGTAGAAACAATTTTGGGGTCCCAAAAAAATCAGATGAAAATTCTGAAGGTCGCAACAAAAATGTTATAACTAAATTGAATACATATATATATATATATGTATACATGTTGTTTCTGTGCATACATCTATAATTTGTAGACATTTTGCAAACATTGACGTTATATATATATATATATAGAGACAATATATGCAGTTGCATACAAAATATTGATATGTTTTGACATGAATCTAAATATATCAATATCGGAATGGTGGAATTATATATATATATATACACATGTATGTTACCCCCAAGACCAACGTTTTTTGCAGCAGAGATGATATGTCCTTGAATGCTTTGCCCTACTCCTTATCTTATCACATGTTGTAGCATTGCAGCAGGAAAGTATCTTGGATGCCAAGCCTGGACACAGCAGTACCATAGCGCATGTGGAGGAAACTTGCAATAGAAGTGCGTGTATACTGACAGCACTTGGGTGGCTGGGAAAAGATGAGCAGCACAATGCTGTAGATGCCTCAGCCTGTATGTACCTTCGGAAAGTTCAAAGCATCACAATGCTTCGGATGCATGAGTCCGTATGTAGCCGTACCACAACGCATGTGTAAGGAATTTCCCTTAATGAGTGCATGTATATCCACAGCATGTGGGTGGGTGGGTGAAGACAAGAACCGACATCAACAGAGGGATCATTCTGTTTGATTCTGAAGTAACCAAGAGAAAACAGCCGATACGCAATCAATGAAGAGAACCTGGCAGGAATTGGATGGCAAAGACGTTTTCGGCGCAACTGTGAATAACGAGGACGCGAAGCAATACATTGCAGCACATTTTCCCTCATAGCAGTCACTGCCTGGCCACGAATCAAGCGCTTTGCGGCCAATAAGCGCTTTGCGGGCCATTGGCACAAGGATCCCGTAGCCATCGACACTCTACATTCTTGTGCCAGTACTGGTACTGAGCAAATCTGAGGTTGGCCTTCGTAGAAGACGAAAACGAGCTCTTCTTCTTGCGAGACGGGCTCCTGCTTCGACAGTCTTCGAGTGCTAGAAGAGGCACGCCTGGTGAAGTTCTGCCCCTGGAGCCTCGCTTCGGATTGCTGAGATCAGTGCGGAGTGCCCAATTGACACCGGTCTCCAGCTTGGGGCACTTCTGAACAACCACCATAGCCGAACACACCGCCTCTCGTGTCAACGGCTGGCGTGAGGGGTGAACGGCCTGCTGGCACCAGCTCGGCGACTTCATTGGGAGTTGGACGCCGGCGTCCACGCTTCAGGCTGGGCACTGGACTGGAGCTGCGTGGGCGGTCAATTTGATGACATCACAGCACCATTGGGAAGCAGTGACACTTTCCCTTAAACATCAATGCCATGGTCATGTTTCATACGCAAAAGTTTTAATCATTTCGTCGAAAGGATAAGCAAGAATGGCTATGGTGGTACGGATACACCACGTGCGTTTCATATTTTACATATATATCATGACATGTTGTTTCATGTTTTACACAACATTGCGTCAGTTCTCAGTGCCGCTTCCCATCCAGCCGCATTTTTTTGCAAACAGACAAGCCGCAACATGCACGCCTCACTCCTCCATAAAGACAATCAATTAGAGATAACAATTGTCTCCATTAGTTGAAGTATCATTGTTGATATTGTTTCCTATATATGTATCCAGACACTCCCTGACAGGGAACTTAAAACCCCCCAAAAATCATTCCCCAATCATATTTCCGAACCGAAGGTACGGCTAGATCGATAGGAGTTGATCATGATTTCCGTCCATCCTACCCCTCTATCCTCAGCGCTCATCAAAACTATAGATCACCAACCAGCTAATCTACCAGAAATATGTGTTATATTATCCCCATGATATACCCCATGAATCCATGGTATCTCCACCGCTGCCATCGTCTCCGCCTCGCCTGGGTCTGCCGATTCACCGACGGAGTGCGGCAGTCCGGCGAGGAGCGATTCACCGCGAAGTGCGCAGCATCCCTGGGGAGGGCTGGCAGAAAAATCCATGGCATCCTGCAGGATTTCTTGGGACTTTTGGATTTGTTGCTAAGCACATAATTTTATAACCCAATTGTAGTATACATGTTTTCTTTCAAAGTGCTCGGGGTTTTAGAGTGGCCACTTCATAGTTGTTTGATGTTCAACAACACCATCTTGAGTTTCAGTGTGCGATCTCTAGTTTGCGGCGGTTGGTCCCTTGTATCCTCGCAACGTGCAGGTCCCAGGTGCAACCCCAAGATGCCAAGCATCGACACCAGTCAGACAAGCCATGAACTGCGGCTGTGTGTGCTATGATGGTGCTTTCCATTTCAAATTATGGGTAGATAATACATAGTTTCGTGGCAAATTGGCATGAATATATTTCCTCTACGCATACTACATATATATATATATATAAATTAATATATATATATATATATATATTTAAATATAATATATTAATTTAGTCTGCATGCGAGTATATTTAAATATAAACACATTAGGAAACAACATGTTCCAAACATGCTGGAACAAACCACAACACTTCACCAATCACAGACTCACAGACCATGGCGCTATTTTTTCCCCGTTTGTCAGGCCGCCTCAACCAACGCATGGACAGCTCTTCCGTCTCGCAGCTGCTGGGCGCGGGTGGTGTGGGCGCCGGCGCGCTTGGGGAGCGGTCGCCCAAGGTCTTCAACAACTCACCTGGCAGCATCTAGCAGCTGTTCTTAAGGAAATCCAAAGGAAATTGTGAAGAATTTTCTAGGAAATCCTGATCTTTGGAAAAATCAATTGTAAAAGACCAGGATTATGGATTTTGTAGCACATAAGATATGTTGGAGTTTGGAGTGTAACTTTTTCTGACAGGTTGGAAACTTGGGAACTGCTAGCCATGAAGCCTCACAGTGAACCCTCGCTCCAGATCGCAGTGGGCACTGCCGGACTTCATCTGCCAGCCACAGATCGCAGTGGGCACTGCCGGACTTCAGCTGCCAGCTCCAGATCGCACTGGGCAGTGCCGGACTTGAGCCGCGACTGCCAGATCGCAGTGGGCACTGCCGGACTTGAGCCGCGACTGCCAGATCCCAGTGGGCACTGCCGGACTTCATCTGCCAGCTCCAGATCGCAGTGGGCACTGCCGGACTTCAGCCGCGACTGCCAGATTGCAATGGGCACTGCCGGACATCAACTTGTATACATGCCAGATTGACTGCCAGAAAGAATGCCAGATAGAATGCCAGAAAGAATGCCAGATAGAATGCCAGAAAGAATGCCAGATAGAATGCCAGAAAGAATGCCAGAAAGAATGTCAGATAGAATGCCAGAAAGAATGTCAGATAGAATGCCAGAAAGAATGCCAGATAGAATGCCAGACAGAATGCCAGAGAGTATATGTCAGAGAGAATGTCAGATAGAATGCCAAGAGGAAGAGGACGAGCGGACAACTCTGATGAAATCTAGAGACCGAAGGTCGCTAGATTTCATCAGAGTTGTCCTCTCCTCCTCTTCCCTGCCAGAAAGTTGTTCCAGAAAGAATGTCAACATCTGTATCACACTATATGCCAAATAAAGTGTCATTGTGGGGATCACTCGAAGCAAAGTAATTCCTAGGGTTAAAGAATATCAAACACATGCTTTCTTATTGTGAATACATTAAAGACTCTTCCCAAGGTGAATACTGCAATTTGTGTGTGTGTGTGTTTGGATTGCTTTGTTTTTGACGTCTTCTGAATTTTTACGACACATCTAATCTCTGTGGTCGTATTGGTATAAGTAGTCTGGTTCCAGCCATCCTACCATACATTTGACAGTCCAATAAAGTGACCGCCCTGGTCACGTTCAACCATCTAATCACTGCATGAGCTTCGCTGCTGATCCACATTCAGCATAGGACATCTGCCTCCACCAGGCTTGTGACGCCGCTGGGCTAGTCCAATGAA
Source organism: Symbiodinium sp. clade C Y103 (assembly GCA_003297045.1). Taxonomy (NCBI): domain Eukaryota; class Dinophyceae; order Suessiales; family Symbiodiniaceae; genus Cladocopium; species Cladocopium sp. clade C. The sequence goes on from BGPT01001063.1 coordinate 8,384, forward strand.
TACAGCCATCACCTCCAATAAAAAACAATCCCATATCATACCAGATTCATATCGCATCATATTTCGGTTGATCTCCTAAATGTATTCATATCAATTTCCCATTAAATCCCTTTACATCCCATCAAATCCCATTCAATCCCATCAATGTATTTGGGGTTCCAACGGTTTGACTTGTCATTCGCCCATCACGCCTGTGAAACCATGAAGCAAGGTGCCTTGGGTTACCCGTGGCCTGTGGGGGAGGTCCTTGGATCAAACGACATTGATATGGCCATTAAAACCAAATATTTCAAATCTTTGTTAAACGAACATCTACGCTATATGGTCTAATTGCGGTCCATTGATGATACAAGGTCTAATTGTGATGCATTCATGCTAGATGATCTTGGTCTACCCCCAACATTAAATACCCGCCATCTGGGGCCCCAAACGATAACCATGAGAAGACCCAAGGTTTTTAGTGTGGTATTTCATATTGTGAAAAAAAGAAACAACATTAAAATTTGACCCATGTGCGGCTTCGTGTTTGACATATTATCTTACATTTTGGTGTGTCGTGCGTCCTGTTGAAAAAGGGTTTTGAAATAGGTGCAGTGGTTAAAGTGGTGGGAAAACACGCTGTGGGCTATGGGCAAGCCACTCGATGCTTGCCATCTACGATTCACCATGCCTATGCCTTCCAAACTCGCTCAAAATAACTATAATTGCATTATATCATTATTTGCCCCTGGAATGATTGATAAGCATCGCTCGCCCCACCTTGCATCACAACCAACACTTTCAGTATAAGTCAAGTGATTAAGCACCCCAAAATTTGGCGCAGTAGGAGTAAAATACCTGCCTGCTGTTTCCCGTCCAACTCTGGGCGATCAGGCCATGCAACGTGTCGTTCAGATGCCAGTCGGTGCTGTGATTCCACAGGTGCTCCGTCACCTGAGGAAGCGAGTCCCCCCCAAACTCTGGGCCTTGAAGCTGGGTAGATTGCGCTTTATGGTAAATTAATGACAATTAGGGGAATGATTAAAATATGTTCCTCAAACATACTTTATGATAAATCTAATTCCAACGAACAAAGACTGGTTTTGATCAGGTTTTCATCAATGCCACCTCATCATTTTACTTCATGCATTCAGTCATGAACATGTTTGTTCTTGGTGTTTCGTGGTTTTCATGCAGTTCCTCATTTTGTTTCATTCTTCTCATGTTTTCTCATAATATATTTTTTGTGTGATTCTAATGGTTGCTCATATTTCTTGAACATGATACGTTGTTTGGCAAGCGGTACGAATTCCCCAATCAGATCTGACATATATATATATATACACATACAAACATATACACTTTTGGTGATAATTTCCCAGACCTAGCTATCATTGATCGTGAGGTGGAATTTATCCAGCTCAGGGAGCTTTCTTGACATCCTCATTCACAAACTGCCTCACAACATAGCAATCATTCATTGGTTGAAGCAGGTATACCCACCGGTAAGTTTTTCCCCACAGAATCGCCTGTGTGTACTGTACAAGGTGGTGCACCCCAGTCATAAGTTGGTTTATCACGCCCATAAATGAGTTTGATGTATCTACAATACATCATAATCAAGCTACTCGTAAACCAACTTAGCGATTCAGCTCACTAGGGCACCTTTCAACTTTGGACTATAGTTGGCTATAATCATAGGATGCCAAGGTTTTTTGACACCTAGGTTGTTTGATTCTATAGGGAATACTCCAACGGGGTTTGGCTATATGTATCCCCTTATATCATATCCATGGAATCAACTGAGATCTGAACTTTTCAGGACAAACCCAACGAAGCTCGTTCTGGAACCATGGCACCTTGACCGTGTTGCGCACGGTGGAGCGCCAGCCGAGCACCGACTCGGATTCTTGGACTTGGGCCGTGCCCACCTGCCACTGACTTCCAAACACCAGCGGATAGAAACAGTAAGGGAAGAATCACAGAACAAAACTACCTGGTAGTGTATAAGTTCATGAAAGGAACTGAATTCCATGCACTATTTTCAGTTTTGCTTTAATCAATGGATTGGTCGAACGGACAAACGTGCAGGAAAACAATGCTCTTTTACTCTCAACATCATCCAAAGAAAGGGATTTCCAATCAGACTTCCCTTGAACCAATCCAATGACTTCAGCAAGAACTGTTATAAACTGAGGATTTCAAATACGTTTGAATCAGCTCCTTGGAGAAGCTGGGATTCATGCATACCAAGTCGGTTTGGAACTGGGATGTTTCAGGGGATGGGATAAAACATGCCGGTTTAAGCAATGCCCACTTCAGATGGAACAAGTTGGGTTTCTGAACATAACTGGTTTGTCGTGGTTTCTGAATATAAAACAATATCCAACATGGAACCCCCATCCTGAACCAACCAATACAGTAAGCTTCAGAATCTCCAGGTTGACAAACATTTTTTTCCAATCTTAGGTAATCATGTATATATATATACACATTACATAGTACATATATATATATATATGTATATGTACACATCCGCATGTATATAACCCGATTCTTGCGGGTGAATATCCAAATCTTTGCGGATGCCTATGCCCAAAACATCACCACGGCCTGGACATCCTTCTCCTCCGTCTTGAGGAAGGTGCAACTGGAGCACAGTTTGAACCTCAGACCTGCCGCCCAGGAGAGAATCGCGGGCTGTGAGTCGAAGTTTCCTGGCAAGTATCCTGAAATAAGTGCTTAATGGTGTTTGATGGTTTTTGTTTCCCTAACATATGACAACATATGACAACTATACAGATTAATAATAGATTTTGACCGCCATCCTCTGTGACTTGTTCATCTGACTCCATCCAAGTCTAAGTCCTCTAAGTTGACAGCGAGGTCAGCCGGTTCGGAGCTGCAAAACAAATGAAAACATCTCTTGAGTCGCAAGGACAATTTCAAAAGATCTACGATGTGTTTCCTATCAACCTTTGGATTTGAGCCAGGTTGCATACCCTGCTAGGATACATGGATACTTCAAAATGATCCAAAATAGATATGATAACACGTGATCATGTGAATCTCAAAAACTAGAAACAGTGGTGGCACAACCTGGGAAACCATCAAGTCAATATCGATTTGGCTATGTAAATTGAAAATCCTGTTAGATCCAAGGTCTTATCAATGTGTTCTTCTGGGTTGTCAGTTGGCAGCCAATGTAATTTAACTCTAAGCCCGCACATCCATACGTATCTCACTTATATATCTAAATCATAATATAAATCATATATCAAAATATGTCCCACCGACGTTGCTGATCGATACCACTACTATTGATTACAGTCTATAAATGGTCTTTATCCCAATGTTCATGGTTGACATTATGGCTACTGTAGTTTGATACTCTGCAACACAAAAACAAAAAAAACAACAACAGTAGCCATAATAGCCACTTGTGACGAAGAACAGTGGCTACAACTGAACTGACCATGCAGTTGGTTTACTCAAATATCAAATCATCTATCCAAAATACATCCCCACGATTGTTGGTCCCCCTATGGTCAGATAGTCCGATTTTGATGGCAACTATTCCTAGTTCAAGTGGTGTGAAAGGCAAAAAAAACAACATATCATTCCATAGTAAGTAGTATCGCTCCCAACTCTTTCTGCCTGAAAACAAAAAGTATAATTGTTTAGTATCCCAAGTTCGATCGTTGATAATCCCAAGTGCTCTGAAATCCAAATCTCTACAATGTGGGGCACCCTAGACAGCCAAATTGGTTTGCAATTCCAATAATTAATTATAATATAAATATAATATACGATAATTATAGTTTATGATACTTATATCTTTAGTTGATGGGGTTATAAACCAACTTAGAATATGTTACAACTGGGGGGCCCACACTACATCAAAACCTGGAATGAACGAATCCCCGCCTGCCGGCTGCGTCGTGAAGTCGCTGGTACTGTTTGTGGTCAGTGAGAGGAGTTCCACCTGCAGCGACGTATGACGAAACCCGGCTCAACATCACAATCTATGGGGAAAATATGGCTATGTATAACAGGGAGTACAACACAGGATACCCCCAAGTATCATGTAGAAAGTATAGTTGTAAACAAAATACACATAGAAATTGGGTTTGAACCCGATGGTATGTGACTTCTAGCGACATATGTATACGTATATATGTAACCTTCAAAAACCATGCCGACAGGGAGATAATGACAACCTGAAAAAGAAAACACTAGCTTTCTATATCCAAACATCATTTATCATTGGTCCCTTGGGGGATCAACCATCACTGATTAGGTCAAATTGTAGTTTGTGATGATCAAACCATCTATCCACAAATGTTGGTATCTAGCTGATAGTGACTGGGCCTGGGTATACAAAGGATACTCGGCAACTGGGATCATATGTTTTGTTGCCACGCACAAAATCGAGGTGGTAAAGAACATTTAATATAGTTTTCATAATAATATAATAATATACCTACCTTCCTATCTATCTTTCTATTTTTCTATCTAGCTTTGTATACAAATTTGTATGCAAATATGTGTGCAAAAATCGAATTACATGTATGTATATATATATATATATATTGATATAGGTATCTATTTACTTGGATTAGATAAATATCCATGTCCATATTGCCACATGCGTGGTCGTCAATTTTTCACCATTCCTCATTCGGCCATAGGGTGGGCCCCCGAGCCAAGCTGGCCGCTGCAGCTTGGGTGCTCAATTCTACCAGCCTCAGTGGAAATCTTGAAATCATCATGGTTTGGGGGTGGAAATGGGTTTATTTCATGGATACAACTATGGGATCCTAAGCTCCATAAGTAGGTATATAGCTCCTACAACTATGATATACCATGATCTCTGTTTGTCAAGGGTTTAGAATGTATTCCTATTCTATCATTGGGATCTGTTATGCATGTCTTTTCTAGTCACGTTGCTGTCAAACCGTTCTTTGTTAATCATCCAATCATCTATGGCCTCCTGGATTTACTAGTTGATATTGATGGTGGGTTATGTGATGCTATGTGTGTATCTCGGAAAACCATGGAAAATCATCATGAGTCGCCAAAGTAAATTAAAGGCGACCCTCCAGCAATGTATCAGTTTGCTACCAAAAACAACTTTATTCATAGATAACTTAGATAATTCAGATAGCTTATCCTATTAAAAATAGTGAGGTTTCCATGGTTGTCAAAACACCATAGGGTCATAAACGCATATCAATATTGTTGCGTCTAATAGTAGGGTACCCCCTAAAAAAAATGATGATTAATCATCATTTTTCCATCAAAATGTTTTCTTTACGAATCAGTGCAGTGTATTGATGAATTTTCTCTCTGGTTTGCTTCCACTAGACGCCTGTATGAAATCACTATGGTCCTGCGGTCCTGGGGCACTGGCAAGAACTTGTCCTGGCGGATTGGTTTCGACCTCTTGAGGGATCTCTGATTCTTGCTATATCAAGGCCTGACCAGGTTTGAGGGGCAAATTCATCCGATTTAGCACTTTGGCTGCAAACTAATGGTATATTATTAATGAGATAAAATGGGTTGTGATAAAACTAAACAACTTAATGTGATATGTCCCGATGGATCTAGCCGTACCCTCTGAGAAGGTATGATTGGGTTCTGACTTGGGGATAATGTGTACCTTCTCAGGAACTACTGGGATCCATAGTGTATATGTTAGATGTGCATCCAATTGTGCAAATGTGTGTCTTGCCGTGTCTATGTAAATTTCATTCGATATCGTTATGTATACATGGGCCGCCCTCAAAATTATATGATTTTACTTTGTTCAGAAGACAAGGCCCTTTCGCTAACCCTTGTTTTGTGCTTCTGAGGATGACGGCGGAACAAATCTGTGTGAGGAACGGGGAGGGAAAGGAAGAGGAAAGAAAGACGAAGGACAAGGAAGGGAAAACCAAAATGAAACGAAAAACGAAGAAAGAAGAAGGAAAGGAAAATGGGAGGAAGAGAGATAAGAGGTTACATGTGCTCTGGTACTATTTTTTGAGCAAGCGGTATTGCTAAGGTATCGCTAGGGTATCACTAATTTCGCCTTTTGCATATGCACGCAACTCTGCGCAATTGTGCTTTACATGTGAACATCCTAGGCAAGGTGGAATGGGGTACCTTCTCTTCAGACCTGGCCATTTGGTGTGTCAGTGTCTGGGGCATACCATAGCACATCTGACATGTAATGGCACGCCAACATGCTTTCAAGGCTTCTGGGAGAAGGATCGACAAAGCAAAGTACTCTGCGCGCCGCCTGTGTTAGCAGGGCAGCAGCTTTCTGTCCCAGTTCTGCAGACGGTTCCTCCAACTAGGCATTCAGTTTCTGACAGATTCAGAATTAAATGCTGAATAAACACATTGGTGTCCCGGCTTCATCCTCGATATCGAGCCCTGGTGGGCCTTGGTCGGCGCTGGTCGCTGGGGCGCCGCGCCTCTTTGGCACTCACGGCACTGGGCTGGCTCTGGTGGCGGCCTTGGTCGTGACATGCACTTTCCATATCTTTAGGAACTACAAATGAGCCGCTACTGCGGGTTCCTAAAATGCACTTTCCACATCTTTCCAGCACTCAATAAAAGCGCGCTTTTCATCCTAAGGTTTTTTGAAATAGCAAAATTTTGGTGGCATGTTGTTTATCCTAAGATTTTCTGTCTTTTAAATCTATCTTGTTTTCTGCCTTGGATTAATAATATTGGGCTCTAGTAGTGGGGGCATGTTTATGCAAATTCTGGGTGTTTTTTCAAATATGATTTTTTTTAAAATATATTTGGGGTGTGTTTGGGATGTCTTTTGTTCTTTGATATTTTTGGATGTGTTGACAGGTAACAAGCAAAAATATGAAGAACACATCAAGAAAACAGATGGCTTTTAAACAACATTCAAAAAATACAGTTTTTTCCAACAACATATTAACATATTATAATACATCAAAATAACAAAAAAAAACACCACTTCTCATTTTCCCCCTGGCGTCCCTTCGTGGTGCTCCGCCCGTTGTGTTCACCCCCTTGTCCCGTGGCCTCACCTTGTCCCCCGCTGGGCCTACATGGCCTTGGTGCATCTCCTCCCGCCACATCACCCCGTTGTGGTCCACCCGTTGTCTTCCCGGAGTTGGGCCTCGAGATCCCGCGCTCCTCCTGACGCCTTGCTCCCCCCACGAAATTTTCGGGACACCTCGGTGGCTTCGTCTGCCTGGAAACCTTCCCGTGCTGCCCTCTTGTTGTTTGATTACTTTTTGTTTGTATTTTTTTTTTCATTAGTCTTTTATTGGTGTTTCAAAGGTCTGCTTTTTATCAAATGCACTTTCCACTCAAATCAAGAGCCTTCCAAGGCTGGAAGGTGCTATTATAAAATGCACTTACCAGCTGCCAGCATCTCTGGGCAAATGAAACCAACCCCTGGAAGTTCTGAAAACTGACTTTTTTTATCAAGTGCACTGTCTACCTGCATCGATATGAGCCATTTGAAAAAGCCACATCCTGGTTATGAAATGGCACCTGGATCGGGCGTTTATAAGGACAAAGGTCGGGCAATTTTCATGGACCATGCATGGGGGATCCCAATTTACGGAATATTTTTCATCTTGATGATGCAGCTTTCAAAATTCTAGTTTTAAACTGAACGGTTTAGGTTTGCCTTGCCTCGCCTTTCTTTTCCATAGCTGACAATGCAACAGAAGCATACCGAAGACTGTGACATGCTATGCTCCCATTGGGCTTCGCTTTGGTGCAATCATAACACCCGCTGAAAGAATCGAGCGCTGCCGCCTCACAGTGCGAGCTGCGCTTTTTTCGCATGGGGTTTCCGTACCTACATTGGCAGCATTCCACTGCCGGACTTGCACCGCCTCCCGCGCTCTATATTTATACAAAGGGACATGTGCCTTCTCGGTGCCTTTGCAACATGATTTCCACTTCTCATCCGGCCAATCCTCCGAAGCCAAGCACCTAGCCAGGGGTGCTGATTCGCTGCGCTGCTTGTAGGGAAGCAGGTGGCAGCATGATGTGCCACCAGCTTGCCAACTCCCATGGGTTGACAAATAGTACAAAAAAATAATTGCTCACGGAGCATGTTGCAGACATGGTACCGTTGCCAATCTGCACCATATGATCGAGCCTGATCGCCCATATTACGCAGTGCTGCGTCACACCGTGAGAAGTTTGATATGTCACCTTCTCACCGAATCAGCACATGGCACCTCTTGATCAACAAGCAGGAACGGGCGTAGGCCAGCAAGGCGGCACAGAAGGGCGACCACGCTTTTTGCGACCGTCCTCTGCGGCCGCTGTTCGTGCCAACTCGGTCGCAAGGCAGCCTGTGCCGTGGTTGCCTGACAAAGCGATGCGTCTCTTGAACCCGTTCCAGCGCCACGCAAGCATTTAAAATTGTGAATGCTGTGGACATTTCTATACCCGGGACACATCGGCACGGAAACAATCAGCCCCATGTGGATAGTTTCCCCATTAAAAATGTGTTTGTTAGTTTTTGGTACCATCATGTCGACGCGTACCTTTGTCTCCTGGCTCAATGAATTCTAACAAGCAAACGTGTGATGGTTCGTGATGGATTGATGATTGAAACCACACTAATTTCATCTCTTTTCAAACTTCTATTTGCATTGAACTCTCATCTCCAATAAGTGAACAGTCGGGAATCAACAGCCCCGGACTCTCCTACCATTTCCCCTTCCATTTTCCGGCCCGCCCGGCCAGACTGGCCAGTCTATTGATGGATTTCATTCCTTATTCTATTTCATCTTCAAAAATAAACGCGTGAAGCAACAAATGGAGCAATCCAAGGTTCAAAGTCAAGGTTTGCAACATTGACCTCCAATGTGGAAAGGGTTGTGCTGCAAGCATGCTTGGCAACATTTCACAGCCAACAAAGCAGATCCTACCTAGACAAAGAAAATAATTTTCCGTTCGCGAATCAAAACCTACACCTATGCTTTAGACTTGAACTTTTTCGAACATGGTCACACAGCAAAAACATGAAGCTAGGATAAAAATATTTAAGCGCAAAGAAAGACAACGAGAAGCTGAGGCAGGGGCTCCAGAGAAGCAGGCTAAGAAGCAAGGCAGAAAAGAGCCAGAAATGAAACTAGGCGCCAAGGCCAAGAGGCCTAGGCGCAGCGGCCAAGCAGCAGAGGCGCAAAGGCCAAGAACTACAGACGCAGGGGCCAAGAAGTACAGCCGCAAAGGCCAAGAGGCATGGGTGCAAAGGCCAAGAAACACAGGTGCAGGGGCCAAGAAGCATAGGGGCAAAGGCCCAAAATCAAATACATCAAATGTCTAGGCCCCGGAATTCCCGGAGCCCCTTGGAGTCGGAGGATTAAATGAATTGCATGGATTAAAAGACTTGAATAGATTCAATCACTTAATCCATTGAATTCAATCACTGCTCCAGAGCCTTTTGAGGGGTTAAAAATAGTATTCCATTCAATCCTCCAAAGCCTTTTGGGGGCTTGAAATGATGTTTATGTCATTTAATTCAGTGAATCCGTTTAATCAATTTAATCCTCCAGAGTTCCCAAAATCCTACGGTAAGGCCCCGCCATTTAATCCATTTAATCCTTTGAATCCATTTAATCCTCCGGAGCCTTTTGGGGAATTAAATTCAACAAATGGATTCAATCATTTAATCCATTCAATCTACTTGATCCTCCAGAACTCTCAGAAAGCAGCAGAACAAAATAGTACCTAAAGATCTATCATACATACTGTATATTACATATTTATTCTTTCACCAAAATCCAACCAGTCCGGCTAATCTGACCCGGCTTTCCGTTCACTGCCCGAAAACCCGTTGGGTCCTCATAGTGGTGAGCCACATCTGCAGGAAAGCGAGGCTGTCTCTCCTAACGCCGTCCACGAGCGAGTGCACAGGGTGTTGGGTGTATCACCCTATAGTTGGCATGTGGCTAATAATCTTAGTGTAAATACAAAAGGGCGGTGGGTCAGTGTGTCTGAAAATCAGGTAACCATACCATACTCCCAGCCCAAAATGACCAGCTTCACTAGGAAAGCTGTGATTTTACCAGCGGATTATTGCAAGAGTTCCTCATTTTCAGACAAATTCCATGTATATAGTAAGGAGCTTCTACCTACCCCAAACTGCGAGCCCTCTTGAATCTGATAGCTGGTAGGTGTCCATATAGGGATTGCCGGCCTCTGGCCAAGGTCGCTGAACAAAAAATCACTGCTGACCTTGCCTTGGCTATGCAAAACTAACATGCTGTTGTATTGCTTACCATCAGGTGATTTCAAAGTTTGCTATGGAAAATTGCTCATTTATGTATGATTTGCATATTCAAAAGGCTGATTCTCCATAGCCACATTGAGGATATTCGATATGGCATGTATATCAAAATATCCACTCATTGACTGGCCAAACAAAGGTATGCCCATAACTCATGATCTTTGGGCGGCAACATTCCCAGAATTGGATGATGGGAAAGTGCAAGAAACTCCTACATATCCTATATGTCATGGCAAGCAACATGGTTTCGGGTAAAGATTTGTCCAAACCCAATCCATTAAGAATCATGTTTGTTTGGAAACATCCTTCATTAATCATCGTTGGTTGTAGTGTTGGAATATATCCCATGAAACCCTCTGGCTATTCAACATACGGAAAATGGTCCATTTACAGATGATTTAGCTATTCAAAATGGTGATTTTCCGAAGCTATGTTAGATAACCAGAGGGAATCTCCCATTGCACCCTCCGGTAATCAAACATGGCAATTGGAAATCCCCTATAAATGGAGGTTTTAATGGGAAAATCATCTATAAGTGGTGGATTTTCAATTGCCACATTTGATTACCGGAGGGTAAACCTATTATAAAACCCATGATTCAATCCATTGACACATCACAACCACTACGCTGCTGAGGTCCGCGTCCTCCTGCAGCATGTCGCGCAAGTGACCCACGGCCTCATCGACGTCTGCCTTAGGAGCGTTCGATGTCTGGATGTCAAGTATTTTGTGTGTTTCATCAATATGATCGCTTGTGAATATAATATAGTTATCATGCATATGTACAAAAGATGTACATATATATATATATATATGCATGCAGCTATTTGAAACTGCAAGATTCTAAGAATGTCATCAAACTGTCATAATATCCTTACTATATACAATGTATATATATATAATCATATATATATATATATTTATTTACAGCAAGGTCGAATCACAAGCAGGCAAGCAAGCAAGCAAGCAAGCAAGCAAGCAAGCAAGCAAGCAAGCAAGCAAGCAAGCAAGCAAGCAAGCAAGCAAGCAAGCAAGCAAGCAAGCAAGCAATAGTTTACATATATATATATATACACTGCTATGCCTTTACAGCATACCGTACATATAGAAATATGTAGATGTATATTGTGGCACTGCATGCCTGTAAGATCCTCTACGGATACACATATGGATGCCACAAAAGGACCACTTGACTCAACACTCGAAGCCCACCCATTCACCCTGCCACGGTGCTCGGAACTGCGCTGGGAGCAGCTCCTGAAGTCCATGAGCTGAGAGGAACATTTACAGGAAATACTGTTCTAACAGGAGATATGGACAAAGGACTCGAGCAGTTCTAAAAGGAGGTCCAATTGTTTACCATCATTCAGCTATCTATCTGTCTGTCTGCCTGTCTATATATCTACCTACCTAATTACCTTTTGATATGTTATTGATATTGTAGAGTACAGAAACGCCATCATTTCTGCTGTTCTTTCCTTTTGATTGGGCTTTTCTGCAGATTTTCCTATCATCCAATTCCGGGAAACCTAGGGCACTGTGAAATCTAATGGTTGTTCATCAGGTTCCCTCCTGAACTCGCCATTGTGAGGTTTGCATAAGATTGTTTTTGTTTTTCCTCCATTTTCAGACACACTCATTGTGGCCAATATCCCCATCTATCCCCATGATTGCTGGTTCAAAAGTTAACACACACATTCTTTCTGAACAATATATAACAATATAACCATGATTCATTGGTTCATTTCGGATTACATCCACCCGAAACAATATCGTCACAGTGTTAGTTATATAACCATTATATTCCAACTATGGCTGGTGTTGTCCCTCCCAATCCAGGTATCCAAGTCTTTAGCTCTCATTCATGTCCCTATTTAACAACCAATATTATAGATGCCCAACTATTCATTATGGAACCGTATGGATCCATATGATTAAAAAAAATATGAACATGTTACGGTACGTCCATATTCATATCAAAACTAAATCCATATATATATATATATATATGCAAACCATTCTTATCCCATGATCTTCAATATTTCCGACCACTTCATCTCGCCTTTATATATATATAATATATATATATATATGTATATATCACCAACACCGACGACCGGGACCTCAGCGGAGTCCGCCAAAGATATCAGGGTCAGAGTCACCTTGGCAGGCGGCACTGATCCAACGGACACCAGACTTTTCTCCTATGGTAATTGCACACTGGGTGATTAACCAAACTGGGCTGTTTCATACTAGTAGCATGGTTATTACTTACACATTTACTGGGATTCGCACCCAGGGAATCATTATACATCAAAGTACGAGTACTATGTCTTTGAAATGAGCGACATTTCAAATAGCCTGGGGCAACATGTCTCAACGAGGCACAACAATATGGCTGCTACGCGTGCGAACCGTCCAGTGACCAGGTTTATAGCTTTGGTATGGCTTGGTATATTGCATCATGCAATGTCATCCAATTTTTGTACAAAGTGTGTGCATGCATTTAATTGCATATGATATATAAATATATATTTATATTATCGAAGGAAGTTTAGAAGTGAAACTTCCGACAATATGGACAGTTGAAAAGCAGAGGTGAGAAAAGTCAGAAGTGAGAAGATCAGAGATGA
>BGPT01001063.1:21908-71720 GCA_003297045.1 Symbiodinium sp. clade C Y103
AGTGAGTCAGTTAGTCAGCTAGTTAGTTAGTTAGTGACTTAGTTACTTAGTCAGTTAGTCAGTTAGTCAGTTCGTCAGTTAGTCAGTTAGTCAGTTAGTTAGTTTGTTAGTTAGGTTGTTAGTTAGTTAGTCAGTCCGTCAATCAGTTAGTCAGTTAGTCAGTTAGTCAGTGGGTCAGTTAGTTAGTTAGTAACTTAGTTAGTTAGTTAGTCAGTCAGTTAGTCAGTTAGTCAGTCAGTCAGTTAGTCAGTTAGTCAGTTGGTTAGGCAGGCAGATAGATAGACAGATAGATAGGCCGACGCTCCAACCACCTTTTGATCCATCAGTGGATCTGCTCTGCCATNCTCTGCCATCCATGACTCACAACAACGAACCTCTCCTATAGGTTTGCCATTTTTGAAACTTCCGCCACCGCCTTGTGCGGTACTACTGGTATATATAATCTATAGATATACATAAATATGGGGATGTTGGATGTGCCATCTCAACACACATTCAGCTCCGCAGGCTCCACATGCTGTCAATGTGACCAGTAGCATCCGGCCAAGACGTCGCAATGCCATGGCCAAATGTTGCCGGGAACAGATGCTCTTCAGTGGTGCAAAACATGAAACATTCTTCATTATAGCGGGATAAGCACGAGTTATGTTCTGATTTACTAAGGTTTAGTATCCATTTAGAGGCAGATACTCCACTATTTACCATTTAGAAACACTATTACTATGGTAACAACCATAGATAGTGTCCATTCAAAGTACAGAAATTGGTTGTTACCATAGTTCATCCATTTAGAGACAGGATAGCCCACTGCTAAAAATAGCTCGATGCTGCTCCGATAGTAGGGTTGTCCAACAGTGAAAAAGCCTTAACAAGTTACACCTCGCAAAATAGTAGATGTTGAGTTCATGTTTTACTGGATGTTTCGAAATGTTTCGAATATGTTTAGTGGATCTTTGATGGATTCAGACGGTTCACAATCTCCACCTCAAAATCAATCATCGATTATTTTTGATGAAACTCACCGGGTCTCCATCTTCAAACCTGCCGCTTTCAATTTCCGATTTCCATCTACACCACGGGAAATGCGGATGGATCTTGACAGTTTGGTTCATGGGAGACCCATGGCCGGCAAAAACTCACCCGGGACTTGGGATCCTGGGGATGACTGGTCAAGCTGGCGACGCTTGAAACTAATCCTCAAACTAGTCTACATCTGGGATTGTCTGAAAATAGCACATATACTCCCAATGAAATCGCCATGAAAAATGGGGATAATGAGGATTAACCCATGGATTTAGAGGTACACTATTTTCAGACAAACCGATCTGTAGGGACAGAGCCTGACGATCACAGAGAGAGAGAGAGAGTGACACAAAGAGATAACTGTTTCATATCCATTCCATGTGTCAATCACTAAAAGGTGTTCAATAAACCAAACAGTGGTCGTCCATGTTCTGTATTTTCTCATGATTGACATAAACCTTAAGAAAAAGGACATGGCAAATCAAGTAATGTGGTAAACCCAATGCCATAAACCACCATTCTCAATGACTTCCCATAAATCGGTGGTAAAACTATGGACACGTGTAAACGATCTAAAGATAATCCCCAAATTGATCGAAATGGTAGGTATGTATGTGGCATTGGGTTGAGCACATTACTCCCTTTGATTCAAAGGTGCACATCCCACACATAGTTGAGGTGCAGGCACAGTCTGTGAAACAGCATGGGAAGAGTTTCCTTGTCTACAATGCACCGGTCAGTATCAACCAACAATACTGAACATCATTTTCAAGTGGTCTTCATCACCCCACCCAATTGCCTTGCAATCATGGCAACCCTAGAGTAAAACCAATTGTCTGAAGAATTACTTCAGAAAAAAAGGTAGAGTTTGGCATACAAATCACAAACCATCATATGCCTCCTTGGTTGTTGAACATGTGGAATATGTAGTAAACATACAAGGATCTTCCCAAGTTGATGTTCAATAGCAATATTGAATCACCGGAGGCTCAATCGTTCGTGGGGTTACCACCTTTTGAGACTCCTGGTGGACGGAACGTCCTCAAATTATGTCGACATCGACCAAAGGAGCCTGCCATATGACCTCGGTCGAAAATCTCCAGAATCAAGTCAATGGATTACAGGGAAAACATGGTCATGAAACATCAATTTTTGGGGACGGCGAACAATTCCACGTGTTTTATTTTGATCAGAATCAATATAATGTGATGTCAACATTGATTTAGATAATTTATTTAGATCAATGCTTCTATGGTTCCTTTTTAAAGTCTATATCTAAACATGTTGATCAGGATCTCCTGTCACCTTGCCATCTCAACCAAATTCCGGAACATGAAATTCCCAGAGAAAAAAAGAAGTTCAGTCTCAGTCAAGAAAACATGTGTCCCTATGGATCCAAACACTGTCTGAGAAGCTACTTACCCCCCTAAATCATACCCCAAGTACTTCCTAAGAAGGTACTTGGATCCATAGGGTGTCCATTTGTATGCGTATGGCGTGGTTTGCACGTGTCCAACTGGTCGTGGATCTTCAAGAAAATGACTGGCTTCAAATTCCCCTCGCTCGATGTCCTTGAAAAGCGGGAAGAACCGATTGGTCAATTTCAGCATCAAAAATGATCAAACCCACCTAGATCTGAGGTAGAAATCTGTGAAACGAAATGAAATGGACATAGATTAACATAGTGTCAGTATCAATCAAGATCTCCAGGGTAGCAACTAAATCAACGGTCGCAGTGGCTGGGCAGATTCCGCTCGAAAATCCAAGGATTTACAACAGGTTATTCCATTTATAAATGGATTATTGCTATGGTTTCTGGTATGATCATTATCCCCATGACAAAAGATCTTTAGGTGCATACTCCATGAAACCGGACAAATCCCTAGTAATGTGGGTAAAACAATAATAAACCAGCCATTTTGGAATGGTTTATACCACCCATTTATGGTGATTTGGGGGATTACGTTTGTTTGATAAATATGCTTTAACTCGAAAGTTATGGTGTTCCTCCTCCCAAGTCCGTAAACTCAGTGCTGAACTGTCGCTGGAGGACAGGAGCCTGTAACGGTTTTGCTGGCACAATGTCCTGGGGTAAAAAACAATCTGAAATGCGACCTGTTGTAGAATCACATCGGTGCCTTGTGGTGTTGTCTCTTGATATCTGTCAGTAGGGTATACGTATATTATATATATATATAAAAGCAAATAAAGACTGAGATCATGTGAGTGCCATGAAGGGTTTGAATATGTCCTTGTGAGCTCACAATATCACCTTGCAGGGATTCCCTGTAGTGATTGCAATATGTTCCAACCCACGGAGGTACATGGATATGCATTGTCCATCAATACATGGTTAAACAACTCCAGCATACATCTGAATGATTCTGAATGCATCTACGTGCTTTGTGTGGGATACAGAAGCCCAAATTACCAATCATTTAGCTAACTTGGCGAACCTCTGGAGAGAGATCCTAAGTTGATCAAATGTGGTGGTGCAAGTTTCAGGATAACCCAAGGTCACCTTGAAATTCATGCCTATCCACCTCAAAAAACATATGGCCCGCACTGCCTGTCGTCCGTTTCCCAACCAAAATCGTCCTCCTGGAGAGTCAAATGGAACATGTGGAACAAACAGACGAGCAGTGTTGAAATGGATTCATTATGATATATTATGATAATTCCCAGTATTGAATAATCAACCAACAGGGGTAGATCGCAGCCGCAGCTCAACTGACATTGAAATGGACATCTAACAAGGTGCTTTCAGCGCATTCCAAGAATATTTCGTCATGATCATCATCCCAAATCCTGAAACATCTTGAAACCACCATAAATACACTACTGAGTGAATGGGTATTCTTAAGCATTCAAACATGGAGATACAAGTAGAATACATGTGGATGTAATCCAACGACAATTGGGTATAGGTCACTCTGTTATCCACTAGACTTTTAAGCCTTGACAAACCCACGACAAGCAATTAGTGATTGTTGTACTTTAATTTTTTGTCGTATAGTTCACAAATAGTGGTCCCTGTGGTACATGGATTTGGATTGGAAGGTGTTCCATTGCCAATATTGTTTATCAAGTACCTAAATGATACAAGATTCTGGCTCCAAAGAATTGAATAATCTCAAACAAAAAGGACAGTTCAACAACACAAATGGCAAGTTCTGTGATTTTCGAAGCCTTTGGTATCCTTTGGTGCATGTTTGGACCGTTTGGATGTGTCTGACACCTGGGAAAGCCAAAAACTGCCCTTGCGTTGATGACCATGTTCACAAACCATTGCATTTTGGTGGGTTGCCCGTGTTTTCCCCATATGTTTGGTGGTCTTCCCATGTTTTCCCCATATGTTTAGTGGTTTTCCCATTATGGCTCTCCTCACATTTTGAGACAAAGTGTAACTTATTTGTAATGGTGGTCACTGCACCTCATCCTCATCGGCAAGTCGATGCCAATGAGTCTGGCGAGAAAGGAGTGAGGCAGAAGGGTTTGTGTGAAAATACGGTATGGTAAACATCAAAAAGAAAGACAATCATATCATCACTATATCAGTCGGATTTTGCTGTTCTATCTTTTTTGGGGGTTACTATGCCCCCCCAAGAATTGACAGTTTCCGATGTTTTTGTCCTCTACTTAAATTACATCCGGCGGGGAGCTACGGTTATACCCCATCTTGTGCGCTTGGAGGTCTCGTCTGCAAGACACTTCTTGAAGGAGCCAGAGACACAATCGACTAGTCATGGTTTGGACCTACATAGACCCTCAAATGACCCTCAAACTTGGTGTGTTTCCATAAATTCAATACCTGTTTGTATAATACTTGTTTATGTTTGTTTTTGGTCAACTGACAGAGGATCAACGTACATCAAGACTCCCGGATTGCCGTGGATGGCTTGCAACACTAAAGAGGTGGTCAAGGCTGATACGTTCATGGCAAATTGAATGGGAAAATGGTGATGTTTACCATGGGATTTGGGGGTTAGTATAATTTTCGATCAAAGCCAGGTGAAGAATCCACACAACAGGACCCATCCGCAGTTTGTGAAATAGGAATATCTTCTTTATTCATCCTTATTCTCCATTCTGCTGGAATATTTACCAACAACTACAGCTAAAATGAATTAAATCAAATGTAGATGTATAAATACACGATACATGGAGCAAATGGGCCTGGTATCTTAAGGCATTGCCAAGGCAAACAAAGGGGAAACAACTCTAGCTGCTGGTCGATAGCAGATCTGTCAGCATCCTCCCAACATTTTCGTGACCTCTTTATATATATATATATATATACATACAAGTGAACGTGAACCAAGCAATGGCAACTAGACTAGACCGCTGATCTGCAAACAACTCACAGCAAGTCCCAATTTCAGGGGTTTTCCACGTGAGTCTATTGCGCAGCCCACGTGATCCCATGGTTTATCATCAATTTCCTCATTCAAATTGCCATCAAGTGGGGTATCCCATGGCATTCTTGGACAAACCCATCTGCTATTATTGGTGAATTCCTCCCAGTTGTCACCACTTTTGAGAGTTAGATCCGCCAGCTTTGATTCCAATCCTGCTCCTCCCGGTCTCTGCGTTCTATGGAATTGCGGGCGAACCTGGTGTACAGGAAGGAAGCCCCAGACGATAGGGTTCTGTTTGGTTGATAGTCTAAATCCTATCCCCCAAAAGATGCAGAAGAATGAAATCGCTTAAAAATCTAGTGGTGTACGTGTTTACTGCTACCGTTTTGATGCCTTTTTGGGGGTTGTTGCTATAGTCCAATCATCAAAGTAATCGCGGATGGTTATTGGTATATTGCCTGATCTCATGACATATTCCAGGCAGTCATCGGTTAGAACTACCCAAATTATCAAATCCTCAAGAACAACTGCCGCAGTATGGGATCTGAACAACGATTGTTAGACCAGGTTTCTCAGTGGTTTTCATCTAGGGAGCAGGCATTCTTAGCACCTTCTGGTACTAAAAAAACGTGCAATCCACAATATCCATTTTCGACTCTTGACAGAGAAAATCACCTAGGACTATCAGTTGAGAAGTGTTACGCCTGTTTGCTCTGCCTCTAGACACCTCCAACAAAGGAGACCATCACGAACCATCAGATGCTGAAGGTCAACCCAACTGGACATGATCATTGAGCTGGTGACTAGACTATAATCTGGCTCACTGAATTGAAATATTTCAGCAAACTGAAATAGGGTAGTTTTGGGGATGATTCCCCTTACTACTGGTGTGAGATTTTATTGGAAGCGGACTTTTGGGGAATCTCCCCAGTTTCAAACAAAAACCTATTTTTTTGCTGGATATATGACCTCCAAATTCTCCCGATCTCCAAAGCGCCTGCCGCGAGTTTCCCCCACCTCATCTGGATGGATTCCTTGATCCCTTCCTCCGCCATCGCCATTTCCAAGAGGTCTGAAACAGCGCAGGTTTCAGTGGAACACAGAGGTCATGTTTGTGTGGGAAGGTGGGTAACCCTCTGGTAATCCAATAGTGTCCTATTGAACATGGCCCATGATGTAGATGAAACCTTTGCCATTCTAGTTTCCATAGCCATGTGAAATTTCAAGGTGTATGACATTATTACAACAAAAAAACACCGACAACATGAGAATGTCAACGGAAATCCTACGTTGGCTGGTTCGTTGGGATTGTTCATCGTGAAAAGGGAGAAATGTGTAACCCATACCCAGCAATATCATACAGGGGATTGAACCACATCTCAAATTAGTGTCCAAATTGGGGTCGTGATTTGTCAAATGGTCTCAAGTGGAAAACATACTCATGATCAGCCTACGAGTTCTTGTTGACGAAATTGAACAGGACTCGTTTGTCATAGAACCAACATTGCAAATTATTGCAGCTCTTCAATACTTATGCGTTCACCATGATGCAAAATTCAGGGACATTCCATGTGTATATATATATATATATGTATGTATGTACATATATTAGCTGGAGTGCTCAAGAGGCCGACAGTGTGCAGGGCAGGAAAAAAGTGTCGACACATAACACACACACACACATATATATATATATAATTATTTATATATAATTATATATACACATACACATCGATGTATTGTTTGGCAGCTCCCCATGTTTGTTGCTTGATATCTCCATTGGTTCCGGGTTTGCAAAGCAACATCTTTGGAAAGAACTTGGTTCGTTCCAACTGGGAAGCCAGCAATCGCATGGGATGCCTACATACATAAAGCAATCAACACATATTGTATATATATATATATACATACAGAAATCTCAATAGAGAAACACATCCATAAACACATAACAGATAAACAATATATATATATAGAGAGAGAGAGAGACTGGGTATCTCTACAAGGAGAGGCCCCCTGAGTTTCAAATTGGTTACTACACACCGCACCCATTAAGTAGTCCGATATATCTACCATCAATCATAGATTTCACCCATAAGTTATAAATCAACTTAGCTATCATGAATCAGCTATACCCTTTAGATCCTCCAGTAAATTAACATAGAACCTGCCAGATAGGGTTGGAAGATTAGTTTCCACTAAAGATTGGTTCTTTTCAGGGTCTATGTTGATTTACCAGAGGGTAAATCCCATGAAATTTCCATTTTTCTTCTTTAAATCACCATTTTCCTATGGTTTTCCCATGATTTTTGGTCAACTGTGCCCCTCACCTTGTAGCACCCTGGCGAGACGGCGCACCTCGTTGAGGCGAGAGCCCACTGTGGTCACTCGTGGTGCTGATGCCACGGCGCCTCAACGCGCGGTAACATTAGTTATACATGTATACAGAAGGCTATAGATAGATACAAGACACTTGAACATAATACTCAGCATTACAGTATATTACATATATAATATATGTATACATATGTAGTATATTTGTAGGCATATATATATATATATGTGAATATATATATATATATGTATATATATAAATTGAAATAATGTTCTATAACATTATATAATACATATGTATATTACATTACCATTGGAACATAACTGGAACACCCGTGGTGAAACCACCAGACCAAAAAAAAACAACGCAAAGTATGGATGTGTTAAAAATCGCTATCATTTTTTTATGGGAAAATCCACTATAAATGACCATTTTCAATGGCTATGTTATTTTACCAGGGGGGTAAGTCAATGAACAAAACAGACCATACATACCATGACTATGTAAGATTTCGGTGTTGTCTGCTGAGATGGAAAGTCACAACTACTTTCATCTTAAGGGGATTTGATAGGGATATTATAGGGATAAAATGGGGATATATCACCAACAAGCTATCGCCCTCTGGTGTCATCAAACATGGCTAGCTGGGAAATCCCCGTGGCCTAACCATGGAGGTTGATATAGCCGGAATCTCCGGCGATCCCCTGTTCTGCCCCTGAGGCTTCACTGACTTTGAACATTTAGATCCCAAAACTTGATGGTAGATCATCATGTGCTCGATATACCCTCGGATCTCGGGTTATTTAACATAGCCATGGAATAGCTGGCTAATTTTGGATGATTTTCCCAGCTAGAAACCTCCATTGATCGGAGATTTTCCATGGCTATGTTAAATAACCAGAGTCAATGGATTGGTTAATGGGAAATTTTACAGGAAACCATGGTTTTTACCATCAAATATAGAGGTTTCCTGTAAATTTTCCCTTAACCCAATCCAATGACAGAGGGTAAATGATATTCCCTTTCAGAGCCACCCATCTTATCCTTTCCATATTGTGCCTCTGCTCATTTGCTTCCACTGTGGCTGCTGCTACAGCCATTGCGTTCTCGCGGCCGCGGCCACAAGGCAACTAAGTTTAAAAACTGCCGAAAACCTCGAATTATCAATGAAACATGGGAAATCGGATGTTCAGCATTAGCAATGAGTATATAATATCTGAACCAGCAATCCTGATATGTCAAAAACGTGCCACTACCATAGGTGCATGAGCACTCTGCCAGGATGATCACAGCGGATCAGTTGGCACCTGGCACCATGGTCTTAGGTCTTAGCAGCTGAGCATCTCTCTGCGAAACTGCGAAAGAAGACGAAGTTATCGCGACCAGCGAAGACCGACATGGGACATGGGACCGTGTTTGGGATGATTTTAAGTGGTAGAAAATCTTCATTCCTTTCATCGTGGTTGAAAGTCGCCTCAAATTCTGCCATGATTTGAGGATTCTCACTCAAAAACATACACTATCATTCACCGAGATTATATATGTAAGTTGCGAATATTCTCCTCGTTCCTCGTCGTTAGACCCTCATTCAAGCTGGTCAAGTCTCAACTCTTAGGTTACATCCACCAGCATCCATCAGCTTTTACTTGACTTACGGATAGTGAAGCACCTGTCAGGGGTCCTGCATCCTTTCCTCTGAACCATTCTCAGCTACCACCATTAAGCAAAAGAAACACACCAGGTTCGGGTAAGCAGAAAAGATTTGCCTCCGTTGAACATGGATGCTGAGGTGAAACATTCTCAAGCACCGCAGTCACCTCTGGCCTGCAAGCATCTCACCCCAAAGTTTGGTACTTTGAGGGTAAAGATGCAAGTTGATTGCATCCAGTATCTTTCAATATCAATGGTAACGCGTTTGCCCATGGTGACCACCGCCTGATCATGGACTGAGGGACTTCAGTGGCTTTTCGTCTCTTCTCAGAAAGTATCTGGGATAGATACGGTGGATGGAAGAAATCCTGCATCAGTTGATAGGGGGTTTATCCCATTATAGGATTTCAACATTTTCAACCATCAAAGGTGGTGCAGGATTTCTGCCATCCACAGTATCATGCTATCCCCCAAGTTTGGAGATAAATTCCTCCAAAACCCACAGCCATGGCCTCCTCTGGGATGAAGCTTCCGCTGCGCTGATGATGAACTTTTCTTCGACGGTCCAAAGAGCGACAAGCAATGCTAGTCATTGGTCCCTCCGAGGACCATGTCCCTCACTCTCTCAACTTGACGAAATGATGAAATGTTTGTGAAACAGCTGCACTCGAATTATTCCGAGAGCCGGTCGTTAGAATCAAGGGGTAACAAAAACAACAACAAACAACAAACATGCCAGCATAGTACTGTCGAACTTTGGTAGCTTCGAATGGAACAAACAGCTAGTCAAATCTGCATCATTATGTGGATCAATGACCCAACACCAGCTCGTACTGTAGACAAACTTCAAAACATGCAATCTGTGAGACACATTGTAAAGCATAAAGCGGGAATATGTTTGGATTCCCATTCTGTCAGAATTTCTGTGTTCCTGCACAGCTCCTTGCCATGTAGCGACTTGGACATGGACTTCAAGCAAAATGATTTGAGATTCTAATTTGTCAGACATACTGGCATGCTCTTCCGAAAACTACCATGGACAAAAAAAGGATCCGAGGATTTTGCAAGATTTTCCTACTGAAAATCGTCAAGATTGGATTCTATGTTAGCTTCAAGGGTGTACGCGCAATGGCTGCAAAGAGGCATGATTGTTAAACACATGGTATCTCGAGTCTTTATAAGATGGATTCTACAATGATTCTACAAGCTTGAACAGATTCCACAGTGACAGGATAGTTGGCTCTTGCTCTTACGAGGAACAACTCCGAAGACAAATCAGCCTGCATGTTAACATGTTTTGCAATGCTGGCGGTTTTCTGTCATCAAAAAAAACAGTCCACTCATCCCAAGTGCATCGAAGTGGATGAGAATGTCAGCATCAGATTTTAAAAACAATCGCACGGCATCATGGTTTGCGGATTTACCTACCTCTCAGTTTTTTTTAACTTGGAGCACCATAGTTGGAAACTATGAAACTACGAGTCTCGTATGGTCCAATGGATTACACAACCGCCGGGGGGGCTGGATGTTGCTGGTGACCTGCCCCGGATTCAGCCGTATGGAAAGTATGGGGCAATGTCCAGCTATGATGTTTTGGTTCCAACATGTTCCAAACCCACTTAGGGTCTGTGAAGCACCCTATGTGTGATCCAAAAGATTCACGGAGATTCTGACTTTGACTTGGTGTTGACCGGGACCCAAGCCCTCAGGCAGCTCAATGCTCTGGGGCCAGTCTGAAGGAATTGCCTGGGTGAAGTGCGGGGCACCGGGTTACCCGCAACTGTGTCATCAAGACGTGGCTAGCTGGAAAACGGCCCATTTATAGATGTTCCAAACATTTCCAAACGATAAACCTCTATGTATAGTGAATTTACCATTGCAATGTTTGATTACCGGAGAGTATCATCTTTTGGAATCCCCATGTTGGTATAGAGATTCCACGTCCATTGCAACTGTGGTTGATGACATTTTTTCGTCCAAGACGCACACCAGAAATCCTAGTGACTTTTCTTAACCCCGACAAGTTTAGGCTGTCTCAAGCATTTGCCAAAGGGTACCCGTAAGCATCTCCATTCTTGCTGGTGGAACCTCAAATTCGGCCCATGGTTTCCGGACCAGCTGCTAAACTTTAGGTTGACTACACCAAATTCAAACGAAACAATAGCAACCCGTAAATCCACCATCTTAAAGTGAATTTCCTATATCATCCCATATGCATGTATGTGTTCCAGCTATGCTATATGTAATCGGTGTAGTTCCCCACAAGACTGGGCCATTTTGATGGTAAGTGCTGGTAAATGTTCCAGCACCACGGAGCATCTGGGATAAACGCAGTAGCCTTCTCTTCACAGCAATTTCAAAATAGCTGGTATAGCTGGATGTCCAGCCCCACAACATATCCAAATTACTTTCTTCAAGTGATCCTCACCAACGGACATTCTATCTGGCATATTTTCGGACATTCTATCTGGCATCCTAACTATCTGGCAAATTTTCTGGAGTTCTATCTGGCATTCTATCTGTCATTCTATCTGGCATCTCTTCTCACATTGTATCTGGTATTCTATCTGGCATATTTTCTGACATTCTATCTGGCATTGTATCTGACATCTATTCCGACATTCTATCTGACATCTAGTTTGACATTCTATCTGGCATTTGTTTTTGACATTCTATCTGGCATTCAATCTGGCATTCTATCTGTCATTCTATCTGGCATCTCTTCTCACATTGTATCTGGTATTCTATCTGGCATTTGTTTTTGACATTCTCTCTGGCATGCGATCGGGTCCAGGCCCACCCCACAGCCTCCGGAACTCGCCATATGGTGAGCCGATCCAGGCGTGGCCAACTAGCATCCAGAGCTGGCAGACAGGAAGGAGGGAGGAGCAAGGCGGGGAGTGACGGAGGGAGGAAGGGAGGGAGGGGAAGGCAAGGAGGGAAGGAAGGAAGGAAGGAGACAAGGAAGAGTCAAGCAACTTTGTTCAAATCTAGCAACTCTCACCTGGCAGCTGGGGAAAAAAAACACCAACAGATCCAGCCGATCCAGCCGTAGCTTCGATGTATCTTGGCACCTCGTGGCCGTGTCAAGGACGGTGCCGACGCCGAGGCCTGTTGCGACTGGAAGTGCTCCCAGTATATCCTTCTATTACTGGGAATATCATGGGTGAAGGAACCCCATTGCGCTCACAAACCAATCCAGTGACATATCCAAACTTTGAATTTCTGGATGACTGTTCATGTATGTACATACACGGGGAGATACTTGTATGTTTCCTTTAAAGAGAAGCTCAGTGGTTGGACACGGGGTAACATCCAAAAAAGATCCTTCTTGTACTGGGGCTGCAAACCACAACTAGTCAGCACTTGGCTTACTTGAAGGACATTCAAGTACATACTAGGGATCAGCAATCCTACGACTTGGATTCACCCCACAATTTTTCCGGTCATGCAAAGTATTCAAATGAGGAAGTTGGGGGATAACTGATTTCGATACCTCGTAGTGGGTAATTCTGACATATTCTGACCGGAAGATGTGCCAAAAGAATCTGCTCTCTGAATCAGAAGGACAGGATTGGACACATCGAATCAACCAAACAAATATGATCAAATCTGCACATCCGCCCGTCCAGGAGAAAAGTCTGGCTGACTTTGTGTTTGTTTAAATCATCAAATTTTAGAAGGTTCTCTGACGAAAAATCAAGAATCTTTGACGGCAAATTGTTGGATCCAAAAACTTACTTGTGCTTAGTAGGAAATGGGGGAATCACCTATAATAACCATTAATAATCATCCCAGCAACCCCCATTCCCTACGTTCAGCACAAGTAAGAAAATCACCAAGTGCAAGTGGCTGCGGCCGTGCCAGTTCTTCCTGGTCCTATGGACTCACCCTTTCCCGACTTTGCGGATCTGGGCCGACAACACATCCCGTGGATTCCACGAGTTGTTGGTTCTATCAACTCATCTAACATGTTCTCAATATATATATATATATACAGTTATACATTTATTTATGTATTTATTGTAATTATCCAATTTTCCGGATTATGTTTGATTCATATCCTGGCATGGTCTTGTCAGAAAATGGGGGATACCCACTGAGAAAAAACTTAAAGTCTTCTTCCCTCAGGATCCACGTGCCTTCGGAGGCAGTGTTTGGGGTATGATTTGGATCCGTGTATATATATATATATGTATATATATATATATATCCGATCGAACATCAAAGGTTCACATAGATTCATCACCAATGTTTGGCCATTTCAATGACTGGTTGGTTTTTGTAAACCTCAAAAATAGGACAGTCATTGAAGATCATCATCCCTCCTATATGCTTTGAAGATTAAACATACTGTCGATGTTGTAAATATAATCCCATTATTTCTTCTGTTTCTTGTCACCAATAGTTACCAACTGGTGCAGAATTTCTTCCATCCATAGTATTTGAAGCCACCAGCTCCCTGGTGAAGGTGTTTCTTAAAATTGGGGATCCCCAAGTCACCATGGGTTTCAATCCTAAAATGGTCTAAGTTTAAGGATGATTTGGGCATCTCCCCATTTTAGGAAACCTTCAAACTGAGGCCTGACACCCCTACCTTCAGCAACGGAGGCAGCGCGGCCACCGCTGCGCTGCGGCCAGGTCCAGCACTGCTGGGTGTCCTGCAGGTGGCACACCAATACACTGGCTATATACGAGACTGTATTTGAGGGTGGTTCTTGAGGCCTAAACACTTTCTCAGAAGGTATTTGGAGCACGAGGGATATATTATATATATATAATATATATATATATATATATATTATATTACATATATATAATACATATATATATATATTATTATACTGTATATGTATAGAAACCTGGTACCCTGCCCTTCTGTTCACACCAAAACAGCTGCCCAGCCAGACGCATTCAAATCTTATAGAATAGTTTCCTATCCATTCGCAGAAATACTATACATGCACTGAACTAGTGACATCTCTTTCCCCCAATATCTGGGATATGATGACTGGGATTCCAGTCCTTTGGAAATAGAATAAAATAATTTGTCATATACATTTCCTTAATTAGTCAGTCAAATCCAATTTGTAGAATAAAGTGCTGAGTCATATCCAATTATGTATATATATATATAATCACACATACATACATGTATTTGTATACAGTACATATACATATATACATGAGATCCCCATTGATGATGATACTACCCTATAGCAGCGGTTCCCGCACCCCCTCCGTTGCAGCTTGGCGAAGTGCGGCGTCTTCCGCCGCAGCTCGCGATCGAGGCCTGAGGGCGATCTTCATGCGATTTGAATGGGATATCAATGGGATATTACTTGGGATATTATAAATGTATATAACTTATATAAATGTATATAACTAAGATTTAGTAACCAACTTGATATCTGATAACATACATGACAACCACTATGCATCCAGCCGTAGCTCCTGAGGAAGTATGACTGAAGTAGGATGACCGGGGATGAAGTGCCTTCTCAGGAAGTACTTGGGTCCATAGGGATCCATAGGGCACAAACGGTTAGTTACTTCCCATTCTCTGCATCTAGATACTTCCCGAGAAGGGACTTGACTCCACAAATCATACCTGAAATACATACATATACTTTCTGATTAATGACTACATGAATCATCTTCATGCAGTTTCTTTATAATTATGGCGCGATCAACCATATCATATACAATTACAACTATCATTTTACCATGGCAATATTACCCTCTGGTTATGACTAACATAGCCATGGAAAATCCTCTATAAATGGAGGTTTCTGGGAAAATCATCCAAAATTAGCCAGCTATTCCATGGCTATGTTAAATAACCACAGGGTATATTGTATAGCATTCAATCGTAATACAAGTCCTAACATGTGGGATCACGAGCGCCGAACATTACACAGAATCTCCGCTGAATGATCAAATGAATTCCCACTACTAGTACCCTCTGGTTATGACTAACATAGCCATGGAATAGCTGGCTAATTTTGGATGAATTTCCCAGCTAGAAACCTCCATTTATAGAGGATTGTCCATGGCTATGTTAAATAACCAGAGGGTATGTCTTACAATACTACTATAATGGCCTGAACATCCCGTATTGATAGGCTACGTCCGGGAAATATCCGGGCATATAAAAATATAATGTCTTGTGGAGTTCCCTGTTGATCCTTTTTCCGCATCCAGGAAGATTCACAAAACTGCTCATATAATATGGGTCTGGGTCAAAATTGGGAATATCATGGAATATCCAAACATCGCGGCTGTACTATTATAATATCATACTAGTTCGCTAATCTAGCTGAAAATAGCTGCTATCATACGGCCATTTGGGGATGATTCTTTTGACAATTCCATCATTCCAGTGACGTCGCAATGAGGTGGTTAAATTTTCTCCAAATTCACCAGTATAGTTTGCTAAGTCCCACTAATTAAATCCAATAAATCCCCACTCAAGTCCCAGTAATTCAGATGGTTTCCACTTCTAGCACATTGTCTCGGTGGCTGCCTGACATTTTTGTTTGATTCTGAAGAAATATTGAGGTGATTAAGGTCAACTGTCACAGACGGAGCACGCTTTGAAGGAGGATTTCGTAAGAAATATGACAATATGATGTGCGAAGAACGAAAAGTTTGCGAACTGGAAAATCAACATCTATAATCTATAAATTTATAGGCAACACATGTATAAATGGACCATTTTCCATAGCAAACTATTACGGAGTATCAAAAAACGATATGGAAACAAACATAGAGACTAATTTCCAAATGAGTTTCCCCGCGGTTTTCCATATCTAAATTAGCAAACCCCAAGGGTAATACCCATTGGATGGGTGAACCAGCCGGCACAGGACTTGCACGCACCAACAAAAGGTGGAGGTCGCCCAGACCAAATAGACATGGTAAGGCTGCTCTTTAAATGTCGACGCGTATGCAACAAATCCGCAACATTGTTTTAAAAAACACCCCAAAACGCTTTTATGATAATGCCAACGTATTCTGGTCATGGGTTTTGAAGAACTTCGTACCCAAAAAGAATGAGTGTTTTTTAATGTTACAAATATCCCAATAGCTGTGGTTCCATGCGCCCACTCTGAAACGCTACCCACCAACGCTGTCGCTGCTGGAGCTGGACACTATTACAGTACCCCAGCCACAAACCACGACTTTCTTGCCGGAACATCCAAGTATATGTCAGAATCAGATATGTCACAGAAAGCTTTGGACACCCTGACTATGGGTCAAAACCCTGGTACCTAGCGAACTTCGAAATAGCCTGTAAATGGATGTTCATCTCACGAAAATGGATACAGTAATAATTTTTCACAGGTTTTGACCCACCCCCTTCCCTTTGAATCAGAAAACACCCTGAGTTCCAAGAGAAATTGTCCCGTCACTCCATGTGTTCCCAGGCCCGCGTCCAGAGGATGCTGGAGGCTCTCCTGGCGACTTCATCATGACAAATGGTGAAAATAAACGAACAAAAATTACACACCGGAATATGGCCTATAATGGGATTAGAATGGGGATATGGGGATTCAACTCAACTATATTTAATCATAAATGAGAGTATCATGATATCATGGAGATATCATCGATATATTTTGGGAATTTAAGTGGATTACCAACTCACTACATATGACAGTTGGGTGTGTCTAAAAATTGGGTCTACGATATTTTATAATGGTTTATGATGGTTTATGGATCCAAATATCTTCTCGAAGGGACTGGACAAACCCAGGACAGCAACATCAGCCATCCAACTCTGGGCGTACCCAATGTTGACCCCCGAAAATCTTGACATTTTTCCCCTGAAACTGGACAGTTGACGTACCTTTGGTCTTGCTTCAGGTACCCAAGTCCAAACAGCCGCACCTGCACCGGGCGACTTCCCTTGCTCGCCCTGGCTTCATCATCCTTGCGCCACCTGGAGCCGGGGGGAAAAAAAACTGGAAACCCATGAGATCCCATGGCTTTTCACGTGCCAAATTTCTAGAGCGTTGCGTTCCTGCAATTCTCCGATTGAATCTGAGAAAAAGGGAAGAGGAAAAAATTGGGCATCGAAACAGGTTGGATCAAACTTGGAAGCCTATGGATGCTCTACGGCTTCCTACTCAAAATGACATATACCCTCCGGTAATCGAACATGGCAATGGAAATGGAAAATACGTCATTTGCAATTAGATGGCTTTCCCAACTAAAAAACAGTGATATAAAACTAATTAGGACTTTCAATTGCCACATTATCCACATTTGACCAGCAAAGGCTATGTGATATGGTATTTGAAAACGACCAGCATTTCCCCCCTGAACTGTTGACCATCCAAGGACCAAACCTGGGGGATGAGAGTTACCATAAAAGTGGTGATCGTATTAAAATGGATGATTTGGAGGTACCCCTATTTTAGGAAACCTACACATTGTTACTGCGTAGCTGGGCATTGCATTTCGCCATTCATTCTATACATAAGTCACCGGTCAAGCGATTCAGCGTAGGTTTACCATGTTTTTTTCCACCTGTGGCTAGACATCTGCATCCTCCGAAAGATCCGTGAAAAGAAATAGCTAGGTTCAGCAAGATATTAATCAATCTTCAAATCCTTCATTCAGGGTTTTGCAAAATCTGGAAGTCCATTCCTTCCATCATGTTCCCCAGTATATCTAATGCCGTATGTAGAATGTATTAGAACATCAAAAATTGTCCCAACCAAAATCAGCAGTCATTCCTATGAACCCAGTGAATTTTGACTCCTACCCGAATGGCCCGTAACACACACACACACAAATATACATTATATAGACCCCCCCAATTTTGAGGCAATCACTCAGTCATTGGAAAAACACACTCTGTGAGCAGGTAAGCCATGCAGTGACTCAACCTAGGTTTACTTATATTCAGTGGCCAATATTATCATGTACAGTACGTGTATAAACATATTCTACGTGTAAACCCACCCAGCTCACAGATTTTCGGCCTGGAATGATCCTTGCGGTCCATCTGCTGGAGGGCAAGACTCCGACTGTCCAAGTCCTGTGAGTTGATGGGTTACTCAAGGTTACCCATGGAAGATTGAGTATCCATATTGCAACCATTCACTTTATCCTCTTCTTCTGTGTAAGTTAGAAGGTGGGGAAAAAGCGCTCTACCCAAGGTAATTGCTTGATTGTTTTCGTCCAACACTTTGGGTTCAAAAAGATTGGAACCTCACAAAAAATGGGTCAGGTGGTCAAACATGAAACTGGGGAAAACCAGAGGTTCGTGACTAAAGCAATGTCTGCGGGCTTCGAGACATGGACTTTCTTGGGTACTGATTCGCGAAAAGGGCCAACAAAGGCCAAACCCTTTGTATTTTGTTCAACTACTAACTACTATACAACTATATACTATACCAAGTGGGATCGTGTTTCAAGAAGGATTTTGTAATGACCCCATGACTAATCCTCTTCCAATAGTTGCATCATGCAGGGTTTGTTGCTTTGAACTAAGATGTCTGTTGCTGACAGGTCAAATCTCCATAAAATGCTTCGTGAGATCTCCCCACTGCGATTAAGAAGCTTTGTTTCCCATTACACTGGCTATCCAATGGGTATACCATATTCTCTGACAAACCCATCTCCCATGACTCATTGTCTATATTCGCTATATATCGTGGTCAATCTTTGATAGTCAAAAACATGCTGCTTATGGTTATTTTCCATCTATAGCAAAAAACTACAGGATTAAACTACCCATCCAAGGTTGGGGATGTCTTCCTATTTGCCTTGGCTAAAAGTAAATCCTTGTACGTTCACGCGTTTTGATGGTCAAATCCAATGTGGTTCAATGTTTACTGGTTATATCTATCATTGGCAGCCTTTTGTAAACTAGGAAAGATGTGGAAAACAGACCATAAATAAGTAGATCACTTTCCGAACAGGTTACCCCCTGGATTGTTCACATCTATGATATCTATGTAAACGTTTACCCACCATGTGTATATAATTGTCATATGGAAACCTTGGATTTTCCACATCTATGTAAACCTTTTCCCCTAGAGTAAAGCCACATTAAATGCTTGGTTCAATCTTATTCTTTAATGCTTTTCATGGATTCTACCTAAAAACCTGATGTTTTCCTATGATTTTCCATGTTTTTTTCCATCTTTTGTCAGGGTTTTCCAGGGGTTTTCCCCCAAAATCTCTATGTCGTTACCCCAAAAATCCCCGAAAAGATCCTCCAACTGCTGCAGGAGCTGGTCCACTTCCGTGTCCAAGCCGCCCTGGTGGAGATCAGAAGGCTTCCGTCATGGATCCCCAATAGCTGGATGGTTTTGAGTGGACCATCCGGAAAAAAAAAAAAAACATGGATGATTTCGGGGTAGGACTTAGGAAACCTTGATGTGAGCAGATTCAAAGTAAATTGGCCATTTGATGAATCATCTATGGTCATTTATGTGAGTAAATGTAAAGTAAAGTCATCTAAATTACATACAGAGACATAAAAGATGGCGGATAGATGATTCACCGTGATTGTTTTTCTTTGGGGAGGTACTTTAGAGATATCAACGGTGGATAGTATGGAAGCACCTACAAGACTTCAAGAGTAAGGTGAAGTGAGATCACCCCTAATATACATACATATATGTACACACATGCAACAGTCAATGCTCAATTGCTGTCATTCCTTTGGGGTGCTGGTGACACTTTTGTACACCAATTGTTGCAATCACTTTGATGGGTCATGGTCGGTTAGCTATGGGTGACTAAGCCATCTTATAGCACACCCAAGTCAAAATAGAACAGTGAATTCTGATTCTAAGTGTGATGTTTATCACGTTGCTGCATCTTTTGGGGAGGTTACTATAAATAGAAAATGGCGAGACACCACGGGGTTTTCCATGATTTTGGGTGTAGTCTGAGCCATCCCCTTCGCCAAGGAACCCCTTCTGCAAAACCTCAAAGGCTCCATGAGATGACAAAAAGATTGGAAAATCCAATTGGTTTTCATCCTCTATAGAAATTCCCATTTTTCAGGATTGGATCTGAGGAAATTGTGATAGTTCACGATCCTAAAATTTTAGGCCATTTCATGCCGGGAAGAATTCCCCGAATCAATGGATCCAGTGAGGTCTAAAATCTCTGGGGACTCCTTCCCAGGCCCAGCTGTGCCTTGTCCACCATTGGCTGCCTGAAAATATTACTTGCAAACCAACTGACTGGAGGTTTCTGAAACAGCAAGTCCCCTATAAATGGAGATTCTCATGGGATTGAACCAAGAAACATAGGGGATTTATAGTTAATTGAAGAGTTTGCGAACTGGTATAGCTGGCTCAGAAATAGATGATAAAAACGAGGATGGTTTACTTAAAAGATCTTAAAACTGGTGATTTGCCACAGATCTACCTGTAATTTTATATAATGATGATGTTTCAATGCAAACCGTTCAATTACGGGAGATAATATATACTACGGCCAGGACTGGAGTTCCCTGATCGAAAAATGGTTGGAACACGAGTGGATCTACATGATGAATTTTCGAGCAAGCCATCTTTGATTACCAGAAAATAAGTGGGTCACAACGACAATCACAACCATTGTTAATCTTCAATATTGTATAGTCTATGAAGGAACAACTCACACTCAGACTAGTAAATGAAGTTCAGACATGGACAAAACCTGTTCGGTCCAGCAACAACTTGACACTGGATCCCAACAAAAATCACAACTACGAACCATGGGAAATTGCACTCTACTCTAACTTAAAATCATATCTTGCTGTGTATCGCAGCTTGCTGTGGATCCGGGATCTCACTGGTCAATCATGGTCAATCTATACTTACTGGATTTGATTTTCCACTGGCGTCTGAAAATGTGGTACACTCAAAAAACATGCTAAATAAAAAAAAAAAAAAAATGATAATGATACACCATGTGAGTTTAGGACTATCCTAATCTCAAACAACGCCAATATAGAGCAGTTGAGCAGGGAGCAGGGCTGACCTTGGCAAGTTTCAAGCTGGTACCCCTCCCAGCTAAGTTGGTTCGTAGGACCCATTATATAACATTATATAACTAATCCCCACCCCCTATCACTAAAACTCCCGATATTAATAAAAATAGGAGTGGACTGGCCAGTTTGCTTTTTTGCGGGTCACAATTGGATTTTTAATTGTGGCAATTGAAAATCAATAGGAGAACAGGATAGTGGAATAATGGTTTCTACCCCCTATTTTAAAAAATAGGATCACACCTGATGTTTTTTCATTAGGGTCCCAATTCCTGGCTCCCTGTCCCTTCCAATCTTTGGTGTTGATTACTAGGGGTAAGCTTTGAAATCCAATTTTTGGCGAATTGATTTTCATAAGGGATTTAATCAATATTGAAATCATGTTTTTTATTCTTTTTCTATCTTTCTTATTAAGGTTTTGGTGTTTATTATTAGGGGAAAGCTTCAAAATCCAATTCTTGGCCATATTTTGAATGGATTATAATAAGGGACTTAATCAATTTTTGAATCATTTTTTTTATTTGTTCTATGTTTATTATTAAGGTTTTGGTGCTGATTTTTTGGGGAAGCTTCGAAATCCAATTTTTGGCAATATGTTAAATGAATTTTAATAGGGGATTTTGAAATCATTTTTAAATATATTCTATCTTTATTATGAAAGTTTTGGTGTTGACTATTAGGGGCACCAGGACCCTAAGACGAAACCCCCCTGATAATAAAAATAGATCACCAAGTTTATTATTTGGGGAAGGTGGGGTTCTAGTAATAGGGGGTAGAGACTATAGATATCTATAGATAATGTCTATGTATCTACCATGAATGCTCATAAATAAATCATAGCACGGTAAAGTAACTTAGCTGACATACATCTGCTGTAAATCTCCTTTTTTCCATAAACCATAAAGCAACTATAAATCAACTATATATACTACTGTGTCATTACTATGATTATTATTATTATCATTATTAGTATTGTTATATACAAGACCTACATTATATATAGATATATATAGTCTATACATATCAATCCCCGTCGTTTCTTCGTTAAATTCCCTTCGTTAAATCCCCATAGCAATTCCACCCGGAGCCGGGCACCACCGTTTCCACCGGTCACAACCGCCTTGTAGCCGGGAGATCTTCCTCGGAGCCATCGCCCAATTTTTGGAGCCGGGCACCTGCAAAACGAAGGCGGAGAGGATGGAGGATGAAGTCGATTTCGACTGTCTAATGTCTAATAGTGTTGAAAGAAACTATAGCCTATAGTTATATTGAAAATAATACAGTGTAGATATACATATTCATATAAAATAGTTGGAAATGGTTAACTGTGATCTATGGTAGAAAGCCAAACTATGTTTCACCAAATGATGTTCACAATGTGATTGGACTCTTTTAACACAGTGATAAAAATCAAGCATGTAATTGTGAGTCAAAGTATGTTTGTAATTAACACATGGTGGCTGTCTAATAGTCTAATAATGTAATTGTGATAGTCAAACAGTTATATGATATTGTTGATTCTGAATAAGACTTGTTTTTATTGGGTTTCACATGCATTTGGAGCAACAACATGGGATATGATATATTCAATCGGAAGAAGAGAGAAACATCACACTCCCATGAGCAAAATTACAGTGACCCGTAGTAAACATTGAAGAACCTTCAAGTGATACTATAGACTGATTGGTTTAGTGACTTAGACGCATTGAATGATTAATCATTGAATGCCAACAAGTTCTGAGAAGGTAGACATCTAATATCTACATAATTGAGTTTGATCGTTGTGTTCCACTCCGCAAATCATACATGGCAATGTAAATCTCCCACTTACTTCGTTTGTTTCGCTTCAAAAACTCCAACGAATTACATGTGGCATTTCCCAGCTGGCATGGTTCATCACCTAAAAAACATACTTAGACATGGTTTCCTCATGTCATTTAGAGATGTGTGTTTTTTTTTTTACCCATTTGTTCCCCCATCTGTTCTTTTCAATGTTGCCTCCTTGTCGCGGACAAGAAAACGAAGAAACACGTTCCCTTCAATAAGTCGAGTTGCGCAACTCAGGATGCAACGCCGACATCACACATCAGCCGCGGCGTAACAAGTTGAGGTGATGTAAGACAGGGTTCAGGATTGGCTTCAGGAACTCCCTGTGTTTAGTGGTAAAATGCTTTCCTGTAGAATGTCTCTTAAACCAATGCATTGAAGGATAGCTTCCACTTTGGATCTGGATTATTCGAAGGTACAGCTGCATTAAAAGGGACCATTCAGTATGTTCACTCAGAATTGTTCGGGTAACTTAGAATCTAGGTCAGGCTAGGTGAGGAATACAAAGTAAATCAATATATGCAAATGGAATCAGAAAAGCAGGTTGATCCTTTCCATGATGTGCAATGACATTTCTTGCTGGGACTGAATTTGGGAGTCTAACAGTTTCACGAAAAGGAACAACATGTTTAACGAAGCCTGTAATGTCTGTAGGTACATTGCACTGGGCTTGGAAAATATTGATGCTGAGACTAAATAAACTGAAATTGAAACAAAACACATCCTTGAACCAAATACATGAGAGCGGGATGCAACCGTCAATAATCATTTGCAAGCAGCTTACCAAGCATGCAAACACATATTGTGAAGGGGAAAACAAATTCAGCAGCATGCTCTACATGCATACCTTGGAGTACTAGTAATGGTTTTAAAGTGTTTTTCCAGGGCTTATGGCACCGTATGACTCGGCAGGGAAAGGCGCTATCTCTAGAGGTAATCAGGTTCTGGGAAAGTTTGGTGGTTAGGTTGTAGCATGATTGTGTTGGACAAAGGATATGCCTTGCTAATGTGGCCAACTGGGCTCCGCCTAGCAAATGTTGCTGCGCAGCACATATGGGAATTCAGCAGTGGAGAAGGACACAAAGCAGTGGATCCAGCAATGCGGAAGTACCAAATGTCATCTTCATGGCTATTGGGCATCTTTTTGAGAAACACACCCTGAAAAATGCTGACTTCTTGTCATCTCTTATGTCGACACATCCAATCGTTGGCATGCCTGATGGAGTGATTCATACATTCATACCCAAGAATTTCGCGATATAATGTATGTATATATATATATATATGTACAAATGTATGTTGTTTTCTTATATTATATGGACTATTCTATTACATGTATATATATATATTATATATATATATACATTCTATTGTATATAATTATAGTATATAATATTGCATAATCCTGCAGTATTATCTTGCATATGTATATAAATGTATTCGTATGCATGCTAATCAGAGATATGTATATATTATGATATGTATTACTGTATCATAACCATTCATTTCCATGATTCTCCCTGTTTGCGTGGTTGCACAGGTTGTATATGCCTCTGTGCTTGTGTGCTAGCCACTTGGAGCATTACAGCCCCAAATGGGCCCGGATAAGGGGCCACAAATCCACATTGAAATTCAGTGGAACTGCACCCTCCAGTATGGCTTTTCAAAAGGAGGAAAACAAGGAAAAACAATGAAAAAACAAACATTGATCATCATACTTCCCTTTCTGGTTGATATAATGAAATATAACGAGCGTCTACTATGTTTGTGCCGCTCATAACCCAGCATTCATTATCTGCAAATTCATTTCATTTCAAATTGGAAAAATCGCACTACTATTTATTGGTTATATAATTTCAACAATAACAATTAATTACTAGTTTTATGTTTTCAACAATAAATCAACCAAGATCAACGAAGGCAACCATGGGCTCTGTTCGAGGCAGTGCGTTACCCTTCCGAGCCACCAGGGCGGTGCCATTTTGTTCGCTGCGATTCGCAATGCCGTCTTGAACGGCGAAGCAATGCTGCGGAACTGCGACAGATGTTGACAGTGCCGTTGCGAAATCAGGATTTCATAGGGATATCGGATATCATGGAGATGTAATGGGAAATGTAACTGAACCAAGAGGTAGGAAAAACAAAGTCTAGTAGCTCTAGTAATCAAACATGGCAAGGGAAAATTGCCTGTAGAAATGGAGGCTTTAATAGATATATATATATAATATTATAAAATTATATAGGAAGGTCATCGAACTAAATGGTGGATTTTCCAGCAAACCATGTTTGAATACTGGAGGGCAAATAGATTGGATTTAGAGTCAAACTTAGATTGACACAGACTTGAAACTACATGGGTATATCAATACGTATACTGGCATCACACTGTACGTTCAGAATTGGAGGTGATTTGTGGCTTAAAACATCCTCGGTACATTGCGGGCAGTAAAATTGAGGATCTGACCAAGAAAACCATGTAGCAATCTCCGCGTCGCAAGTGCTATGGCTGCCTCTCCCAGTGGCACCTCATAAGCCCTGGAAACTCTCACCATTTGTGTTTGAAAATGCGGTAACCAAACATTACAGGTTTAGAATTCATTGGAATATTTATGATACACGCACTTCCAGATTACAGTCCACAGTATTCCTCAGGATTGAAGAAGTTGATCTCAATGGAGGACATATGGGTGTGTCTTAATATATCGGACCCCTAAATCCAGCCAGGTTCATGATTTTCCAGATTTCTTTGTTTTACAAACACTAAAGAACCACAAATAACATTTATCATGATTAGACATGATTAGAATAGTAATTCGAAGGTTCATCATTGTTATGTTCGTCAGCTACGACCTGTTCTCCATCTCAGCTACTCAGACCATGTCAATGTCTAGCCGCGGCTCTCGCGATTAGGGACGGATCCATGTGGGCTTGGCCCACCAAAAAAAATATCAGCGACAATCCGTGGCCCACTCCAAGTTACTTGAGAGTTGAAAAATGAGATTATTTAAGAGAAACCCTAGAGGGAACCATGTTTTTTTCCATTGAAATATAGGTTTTTCCGTGCCTATAGTGCTCCATTGAGCCAATTCCAATGGCTAAACCACCAATGACTCATGCCATGAATCTATACAGATCTGCACTCTCAAGTTTGAGCAAACCATGGAATAACTTAACTGTAATACGGAGCAGCTAAGCGGGACTTGTCTTGGCCAGAGACAATTGAAGATAACCAACGATAATGGAACATGTCCCTATAGTAAAGTTGGAGCATCTCTCCAGCACAGTCTGAAAGCATGGAAGCATTCACAGTTGCAAACAATATATATTGATCCACGCACTCACTCACCGCCCCAGACTTTTCAGCAGACATATGTAGTCCTGACACCTGAATGTTTTTCGTTCGTTTTGAACGATTGCACAAGNAGGAAGATCCATGAAAAGACGTCTTGAACGCATCACATGTCACCTTCTGTTTGCCAGCAATGGAAAAGTCGCACCACTCCGCAGTCAAAAAGATTGTCCACACCACAAGGGATGGGACACATGTAGGGTAGGGAGCCGAAGTTCTTGAGGATTGGAAATGGTGTGGGCTTCACGTGAATTGTGGACAAACACAGCTAAAGCAAACTATTGATCCACGCACTCACTCACCGCCCCAGACTTTTCAGCAGACATATGTAGTCCTGACACCTGAATGTTTTTCGTTCGTTTTGAACGATTGCACAAGNTATTGATCCACGCACTCACTCACCGCCCCAGACTTTTCAGCAGACATATGTAGTCCTGACACCTGAATGTTTTTCGTTCGTTTTGAACGATTGCACAAGGAAGATCCATGAAAAGACGTCTTGAACGCATCACATGTCACCTTCTGTTTGCCAGCAATGGAAAAGTCGCACCACTCCGCAGTCAAAAAGATTGTCCNAGGAAGATCCATGAAAAGACGTCTTGAACGCATCACATGTCACCTTCTGTTTGCCAGCAATGGAAAAGTCGCACCACTCCGCAGTCAAAAAGATTGTCCCATACTTCCAAAACTAGATTGGGTCAAGTGGGTGTTTAAACCCATTATGCGAAGAATTGGCTCAAGGACTGAATGACTTTTGGACGGGCAGCGTCTGCGCGTTTCCATATATCGGCAGAGACATGCGCTTGTGAAAGCAACATTTTCCCAGGTTTCCTGTACCTTTGAACTGAGCTCACGGCTTTCCAGCGTCCACGACTCTGAATCTCCTTAAGAGTTCTTATATTATAGTAGGCATCATGGCTAGCACCACTGTGACGAAGCATGTGAGCGGTCAACCGCAATGACTGCAAACCTACATGTTTGGCAGAGGCTGAAATCTGCTGATTGTAAGTCCTTGCATTAAGCCGTGAAAACACTGACTCATCTATGTTCAGACGCTGTCGAAAAAGACCATGTATGACTGAATTAACGTCAGAGCGAACTGCGGTGTCAGCAAAAACACACTCATCAAACTCTTTATTTTTGGCAGGGACCCCATCTTCTTCCAGAGCAACCACAAGACCCCAGGTGCAGAGTTTGCGCTGTGGCTTGATGATGTGACGTCTGGTAAGCATAAGTGTCTCACATGGCCGTAGGTAGCAATCCCCTTGTATCAAAATTGCAGCTGCACAAAGGTGGTATCCTAACTGAACTGCCCCCCATGCAACCAGATCCCAAAGAGCTAAATCCACGCCAGTGCGTGACTTTCCAGGAAATCTTGACTTCCACCCTTTAAGTGCCTGACGGGAAATAGGAAGCTGTTGTCTGTCCGGCATGTGCCAGCGCGACTTCAACAAAATCCACCCAAACACAACGTACGAGGCTTCAGTCAATGTCTCGCCATCTGCACACAAAGCATGAATATATCTCGAAATACCTTCATCCACTTGCTTATGGTCACTGAGGTCAACTCGACGGGAAAACTTTGAAGCTAGGAATCCACTCACTGCTTTCTGATACACCACTAGCGTGGAAGGTTTCACTTTGGAGCACTGCAGCACACGATCCTTGGGAATCTTCACTTCACCAGTAAGAACTGAAACGCTCCTTTTTGGTCTTTTTCTGGGCCGCTCTGATTTTTCTCCTTCTTTCCGCTTCTGCACGGCTGTGCTGGCCAAAGGTGATGCTGTCAAGGACCTTTGGACAGTTGGAGACGTGAGGGAACTGTTTGTTTTTCGGCTGAACTCTATCAGTTTCTTGGCACTCGAACTGCCGGTCAAGCTCTTGAGACGAGATTGGGCGATCGATCTTCTCAGCATTGCTAAGGGCTTTCTTTACAGCTTGAGCCCACCTACGGCACAGCTGTTTTGGATACGCTCCAGCCAAACTGGTTCTGTTGACCCAACCCTTCTTTTCATCCCAAACTCGACCTTTGAGAACTTCAGCATGAGAATCATGGATACATATACTGTGCAAGCATTCGAGAGCAGGAAGGTTTGTCAATACCCTGGTTGGTTTCTTGTAAGCCTCCCCGTAACTACACATGCAAAAATCGACAGAGAAAGTGTTGGCGAGAGTATAGAGCTCTTCAATCGCAGGAAACTCCCACAACCTAGAAGAACGAGGATTTTCAATACTCCAGTAAATTCCTAGCTTGCTGCACAGCCTTGCTACCTCACAAGAGAAAAAAGCCAACTCACACCCAATGATTTCTCTTTGTTTTGCTCTGTCAAAATTCGTGATCCCTCTTCTTGCTCTTGAGAACACGGTACATGGCGTTCCCAAATGAACATACTTGATGAGACCAGAATGGAGCATACGTATGACTCGTTGCTGCACGTCATGTTGTGTCAAATCATGTTTGGTCCCATGCTGAATATCCAGGCCAGTCATCGCGATGACCCCATGTCCTCTGAATGCCTCAGTTAAGTGCCCCAAAACAACTCCCAACACGCCAGCAACTTCCTCCTCTTCTTTTTCTTTTGGCGTGTAGAAACGCGAACGTGACCGTGATCATCCACTGCGCCGCGAACATGTTGTTCAGGCCCAGATTGAGGGCCACAGGCGCATGTCGGCTCGACGAATCTTTCACCAAGACCAGATGGAGGAACACAAGTTGCAAGGGTGATAACATTTCTCTCATCCCCTCTCCTCTTCTCCCTTGAAGGAACTGACTTTCCACTAGTGAAGCTGCTGCAGGTTTTGCTCAAAGATTCAAAGTCTAAAAACTGCCTCCTCACTTCATCAGTCTCAGGAGGACCTTGCCGCATTCTAATGCCACGCGAAGGCTTGTCTGCTTGGTTTCTTTTGGTTTCTACATGCCTAACATACCACCGCACTTGAAGAGCACACTGAATGGCACACGCTGTTTTGCACACTCGGTTCATAGGAATGCTACTGCTTCGGCCTTTCTCGATGGCTAGCACGGTTGGCAGATTGTCAGACAGAGTGAGTTTCTTCGACCCAACATGAGAGAAGGATCTAGCAGACCTCTTAAGTGACGAAAGACAGACTCTGGCCTCTTTAATATTGATGGGTTCGCTTTTGTTTCTCCATCTTCTCATCCACAACATTTTGAAAGAATCTGGCACCAGGATTTTCGCAGAAATTGGCTTGACCAACTGAGGAACCTCGACATCTACACGTCGGCTACGCTTGGCCCTAAATTGACTCAATATAGGACTCGTTCTCAGCCAAGACCCCTCAGCTAAAGCCTCTTGCAGCCACTGTCCGTATTCCGTATCAATCCCAACACCAGACCTCACAAACGAATGCAGATGCTCTTCCACAAGGCTCTTATCTGCTCCCTCATCACAGCTGGCCCCAAAAAACTCTACGGCAGATTTCACCTCTTCTGGTAAAGGGATGAACCTCCATCTCTCTTTGACACTGGCAGCTTCTCTCACTAGTGGCGCAGGCACAGACCTGCACGTCATTGCATAACCAAAGTCAGAGGAATCGCCCATATCGACTTCGTTATTGAACTCACCTCCCAAGTAGGCCCGAGCAAACCAAATCAGTGCTGTGGCTTGCATCATCTCAGCACGCACAGAAGGCCAGAGTGCAACCCTCTTGCCTCGGTTGACCATGACGAACCGATAAATGAAGGTAAACACTGAAAGAAGACAAGGACACAATCGCATCACTGATGTTGCATGTCCCAACCAGACCTCGACTATCTCTGACCTCACTTTTGAACGTCTGCAGATCTCACGACCAGCCATGAACACCTTCCACAATCGGGACGGCTTGTTGCGGACTACCTTTCTCCGAAAATCAACTATGACCCCTACAGTTTCAACCACTTCAACTGGCTCAGAATAAGTCCATGTAACAGGGATGTCAAACCGGGCAAATGCTCTGTCGATTTGCTGCATGCGGGATTGGACGTCCTCTTTCTTCGCTCCAAAGATGGCTACGTTGTCGACGTAGGTCGATATCATGGACTGGCCTTCCCATAGCTGTGGGACATGGAGCTTTTCTCTGACTTCTAAACAAGAGGAGGCACCCATCTTGGCAATGTGACTAACCGTCTCATTGGCAAAAAACAAGGCCCACGTCCAACCCATCGGCATAGCATTGAAGACCGGATACACTGTTGACTCAGCAGAAACATCAACCCACTGATCGAGGTCCTCATCAAACACTCGCTCGAAGGAAATGCCAGCCGATCTCCACTCCCGCACGGGGCGCGGGTCATTGATCCCAAACCATTTGGCACACTGTGGCAGAGAAAACTGGTAAAAACAATCAGCAACATCCATTTCAGTTCCATAACCAATGTGCTGTTGTGGACTGTCTTGTATTCTCTCTAGTGCGCTGTCTGAGAGATCAAAGCCAGCAAAGTTTGCACCACTTCCAAGCCGAGTAACGGGTGGCGCTCTATGATGGGCGTTTGCTATTCTGCAGTCCACGACCATGCGGATATATGCTGGGTCTTTCTTACGAACAAAAAACAGCCCTACATGTGACTTTACTGAAGTTCTGAACGAGATCACCCCAACTCTCCACAAGTCGACAAACAGTTTCGTGCGGGTGGACTTGCACGACTTGAGCAAGGGATCCCAGTACGGTTTAGCAGGACAAAACTGAGCGTCATCATT
Organism: Symbiodinium sp. clade C Y103; assembly: GCA_003297045.1. Lineage (NCBI taxonomy): Eukaryota > Dinophyceae > Suessiales > Symbiodiniaceae > Cladocopium > Cladocopium sp. clade C. The sequence goes on from BGPT01001063.1 coordinate 53,152, forward strand.
GCGCCTTTTCGCAATTTCTCCGGGCGTGAGTTCAATATGGGTTTTCCATCTATTCAACAAGGGAAGCACCTGTCCTGGTAAAAGGTCCTGTAGTGGCTTCGGCTTAACAGTGGATTTGAGGATCTTCAGCTTCTCAGCAGAGAAGCCAACCAAGGTGCTAGGCTCCCCGTACATGGGGTGAGATTTCATCATGTCCTGGAGGGCCGTTCGCCCGCAAAGGTCTGCAGGACAATCACCCGCCTCAGAGACTACACTCCGTGTGTTTTCAACAGCGGCAGACTGCACCACTGTGGCGGGACGATGAAACAGCTGACTTGCATCATTGAATTTTGAACCGGCCAGTTTGTTGAGTGCAATCAAGCTCTCTTTCACCAGCGAACGTTCTTGCTCCACGACTCCGCCTGGAATAGGAAACACGAAGCCATGCCTCCGTTCTTCCATCAGAGTCTCTGCATTGCTATACATACTTGCAACTCCAGCAAACTGCACAATAAGTGGACCCCACCTTCCCCGACCCAAAATACCCGAAGGTCTGACGAAGAAGAGATAGGCAAGGGAAGGTGGGGCCACCAATCTTCACCAGAGTATCCAGCTGTAAAAATCGCGCCACCTCGACCAGCTGAAATCCAAGTGGCGTAATTCGATGGTCTACTGGCCTGAACCCGTGGCTGAGTTTTCAGAGCCACGGGCTTTTCCTTTTCCACGTCCTCCGCCTTTTCCACGGCCGGCACCCCGGCCCTGACCTCCATCTTGACCACCTTGAGAAGCATCTGACTTCTTCAGGCCGAATTCCTCTTTGTAGAGGCGGGCCTGTTTTTGAACTTGGGCTCGCTCTTTGAGCTTGGTACCGATCCACTCCTGGAACTTGACTGTTCTAGCTTCGCCTGAGACACCAACACCACTCTCCATGATCACGTCTAGCCCAGAATAATCTGGCGCGGCAGGGTTTCGAGAAACGGCTGTCTCAATCTGAATGAGTCTTCTTACTAAATACTCTGCCCCCAGCAAGGACGATGGGTCGACCTGATCAACCTGAATGAAGCTTTTCAAGCAATCACACAACGTACGGTGCTCAAACACGGCTGCTCCATACTGTGAGATCCCAGAGTTCCGTGCCCACTGCAGGTGATACCCAACTAGATCAGAGCTACTTGACCTAACACTCTTAAGAAACTCAAGACATGCACGAGGCCCAGTGAGCGGCCAATCTGAAAACTCTTTCTCATTCATGAGATCTATGGCTTCGCTGAAATCAAGGAACCTGCGTCCCTGTCCATCAGTGAAATGACCTAGCAAACGCGGATCACCTTTGGCCTGAACATGAGATTTGATCCAGTCATCTTTCTTCTTTGTCCCAACACAAACAACATACACCTCTTCTCCCTCAATCTCAACAAGCGCCGAATCACGCAAGGACACACCATCATCAACCAATGCATCTCGAACCTTCTCTCCAAAATCTTCTCGCGACACATCTGCAATCAACCAGTCAAAGCTGTCTACTTCTTCTAGCGACGCATCATTGAAGAGATTATTCATTACTTTGGCTCTCCTATGGTATCCCTCTAATTCAGCACGGCTCATCTCATCGAATGCATACACGTATGGTGCCTGGGCATTTGGGAAAGCGGCCCGCCTATCTAAGGTGATGTGTTCAGTGACATTGAGGTCAATCCGCTCCAAATCACCGTCTGGCGATAATCCAATCCAAATCCCTGGCCCACACTTCTCCAATAGCACCCGATGATGCCAGAAAAAACCAGCAGCATCATGAGGAAAATGTCGGATCACTTGAGGTTCCCGTATATCTAAAGTTCTTGGATCATTCATTGCCATGGTTGCGTAATCGTTTCAAATCTGACGGTCGCCAAGGTCCAGTACCAATTGGTTTACCAACTGACACTGTGTCTTTGATGGCACACACCGGCGATGGGTTTGATGTCTCCTCAGCTACCTCTGATTCAGATTCTGATTCACTGGGCAGATGAACTTGTTCCTTTCTCACTCTTCCACAATATCGCCAGAGAAAAAGAACCGTGATCAATTGGACAAGAGAAATACCAAGCACCCTAATGGCTATCCACTGAATTGACACCCACGATAAACAACTGTCCAAAGATTGCTGTGACCGCAAAACAGTCTGCTCAGCTCTTATGATCTCGGCTCTAAACCCAGCAATGTCTGCGTGAATCTGTCCCAACCCAGCACTATCTCGTGAATCAAACCAGGATCGCAGCAAATGGCTTAACACACCGATTCCAACAGCAACCCTGGGCGTCAACACAATACTACTCATCAGAGCCGAAGTTCTTGAGGATTGGAAATGGTGTGGGCTTCACGTGAATTGTGGACAAACACAGCTAAAGCAAACTATATATATATATATTTATGTGTATTCGAGTATAATATGAATGTATAGTTATATATACAATTATATACATATTATAGTACAATATAATTGAAAAAAGCATAAACATATACATAAGTTTAGTAATTGTGAGTGGAATCAATCCTGAAGGATCCTGAAGGTACATCAGTGCTGTTCACATTTTGTCTGATTTGGCCGCATGTCAAACAGATTCAAAAGAAACAAATTTAAGTTTCTCTGAACATGGCGTGGTGCAAAAGGAACACTATTTTGATTCATGTAGATCATGATATGTCTTTATCCGATTAAAGCGAACATCCTGACCTCCAATTCTTGGACCAAATTTGTGTCTGCTCCACATGTTTTGGCTCTAGCAGACCATGCGTCGTTCGCCAAGTTTCGCCTCTCGCCAATTCGCCGGCACTCAGCACGGGAAACCCTGCTGGTGCTGTGCAAACGGTTCACTTTGGCCTGATGCGGTGCGGTTCGCGGTTCTCGTTCTCAGAATTGTGGCATGTTCATTAGCCTTGGATCCATGGCCATCCATACATCTGGTGTATCACAATTGCAAGATTTACAAGTGGATTGATATATTCCTGGACATTCATTCTACCAGTCAGTAGCCAACCAGAGCAATTTGAGCCATTACTTGATTGCTTGTTGCATCCGATGCGTGAATCTCCGTGTGAATGTGCTCAGCGGTGTACAGTCAATGTTTGATTTTTGAGGGGATTCTGGCGCCTTCAAGGATATGTCTGGTCATGGGTTTCAATATCATTGTTATTGGATATTATTGGTACTTGCGTAAATATGCGCTTATCAGACGTGACTGAACAGGCTGTAATTTGCAGTATTTTCACTCATATCCTTACTGTTTTGAGCATCAAGGATGCTTGCTGCCATAGCTGACTGAAATGCCACACAATTTCTTACTACGTTACTATACTGGACTTCACCACTTTAATATCTGTTGTTTCTTGTCCGTGCCACTGGCCATCTACAAAAATTCACCTACGCCCTGAAACCATCGAGCTATATCCACTTATGTCTTAGCAAATATACCCTTTGGCAATCTAACATATGAAACAACACCATGTTGAATAAGTAAAACATCTACGAACGGACCAGTTTCCAGCACGCACTGTATAGAAACGATTACCAAAGGGTATCTTTGGATCTGGTCCTTAGGTCATCTGCAACCCGCTGGCGCAGACCCGTGCCCCGTCCTGCGCTCCCGCAGTGAGGGTTCACTCTGTGACTCCTGGCGGAACACCAAAATCATCCAAAATTAGACCGTTTTTGTATTGAAATCCATGATTTTGGCGATCCCCAGTTGAAGAAGTCTCCAAATGGGTGACTTACCCCACTGCAATCTAGAACAGCTTCAAGGAGAAACTGCTCAAAGCGTTTTAGAATTTGGGGGACCAAAAATGCAATAGAAAACGAGTAAGATCATGGCTCCCCCACAACAAATGGATCGAAGGGTTCAAGTCCATTTTTTCCCATGGAAACCAATGGGTTTCTAAAATGAAAACATGTAGGGTACTTGTGTACAAGAGTTTCCTTTAGCCAATGGCGGCACTGGAACATTTAAAGTCCTCAGAGTGGTAAAAATCAATTGTGGGTTATGTTTTTGGTTCAGCAAATTCTGAATACATAGTACCCAGTTTTTGTAACATCAACAAACTATTCACCAAGGTTCCTTCAGAAATTCGCCCATCGTTGCTATTCATACACCTCGAAATTTCCTCCTAGCTAATTCCCTACTCTTGTTGCACTAAACTCAAATCCTATGGTAAAGTATGGTAACAAAATGATTAAATTAAAGGGCAACCCTGCTTTTTGATCTAAACAACATGATCTTCCCAATCTACAAATCCACTGTTTGGTCGATGCAAAAACGCGGCTTCAAGGTCCTGCATGGATCGATCACCCGGTGTCGCCGTGCTGAGGCTCGCCAATGAAGCCACAGCAGCGAGTTTTTGATCCGGTTGTTTACTGGCGGCCGGTGGCCGGAGATTAGGGGCTTGGTTGACCCAACACTTGGGAGGCTCGAAGTTTGGCTGGAAATTGGTTCAGGTTGTCAAGCCAGGGCGGATGTATGGTGAAGATTGATAGGAAACTCTGTGGATTTGCATATTTGATGTTCCGACTTACCAAGTGTGAGACAATTGCTTGGAATTTTCTTCAGGAACCCAAATAATATAAACAAATACTCCCACAATCGATTCCACAGGTGGCTTTCCCGTGAAATAAACAAATCATCCGCTTAAACGTAGTTTGAACGTTTTAGCTTACTTGACACCTTGACCCATGGCCGTATTAGGAAGTGCAGGCACTGTCATATTGTTTGAGATCTTGGAGGTAGGTATTAGGTATACTGTGTGCTGGCAGAAACAAAGTACAGAGGCATGTCGTATTTCAGCCACGCATTCCAAATCCAGAATCCCGAAGTATGCCAGAAAACAACAGGTCCCTCTCCCCTCAGTCGGATTTGGCAACTTATCACTTATCACTGGACTTTTTTAGCTGTGCTGATCATGACCTTCCAATGGGCATGCGATCTTGCAACCGTGGCATGACCACCTCAGTCCAAAATGAACCAGAAACAAACTATAGACGGCTTGGTCCTGTTCCATGAAACAAATGACTGATGCTGGAAGGCCATGTTGGATACGGTATGATACCGTCCGTCAAATTATGGATTGTGTTATCTCATCCCTCTATACTGAGCTATCTTTGGAGACCTGGCAAAAGGCATACTAACCCATAGCATAAGGCATAAGGGTATTGCACTTGTAGGACATGGTAGGACTTCCTTGACCCCCAGTTGTGTTTGTTTTGTTTTTGGGGGGGTAGCAAATGGTATTCAACCATGTGCAAATCACATATATAAGTTATAAGTTATATAACTCAGCGAACATCCAAACAGTTTCCATGGCTTTTCTTGCGGATGACTATTATTTGTTTCATCTGGGCACCGGGTACCCTCCCGTAAATTCTTACATAGATAAAGAAAAAAACACCATGAATCTAGATCATTTCCCATCGGGAAACACCAATGGATTTCCAAGTTTCTTTCTAACGTCAGTACATATCTCCATGAACGTTCCAACCAGCATCAGTTTTTGATCTTCTCGCCCAGTCTGTAGCACTAATCCTGACTGGTGACCAGCCATTTTCATACTTCACAACCATGCTTTCCTGAGGTCGTTGATTCCCATTTTTGTTTGCTCGAACTTCATTGTGCTTGCTATAGTATTAAATCAACTTTCCTAACCGCCATAACCACTGCTGTTTGGTGAAACGAACTGCATTGCAGTAAAGCTCAAAATCATGATAGTGCATCATTTTCACTTGGTCAAACCATCTCTATGGATCCTGCCATACTTCACTCCCTAGTCATCATACCCCAGTCCTACTTCCGAGTTCGGTACGGCTGGATCCATAGGGCCTGCCGCGCAGCGTCCCCTGGGTCTCCCCACAATTGTCGCCCAAAGACAGACCTCACGGGTCGCCCGAACTGTCGCCCTCGATTCCTGAGTCAGTTTTTTGCCGATGAAACTCATGGTTTTGTTGTAGAATTTAGAGAATCTAGAGGATACCGGGGATCTTGAAACGTGAAATTGTTGGGGGGGTTCCACTTAAACGCGACATTGTCGGGGGGTTCCAGTATTATAGATGTTTCATGTTTTTTTTTCGACAAGCCTTTTTTTTGGAGATGTGAGCCGATTTTGGGTGCGTCATCCTAGATATCAGATTTGTCATGAATTGTTAAATTGTTAACATGGGATATACTGATTCCCCCATACAATGATAGTTAATCTGAACATGATGATAAACCAATGGATTTTGGACTCAAATATGTTCAGAGAAAACCCTATTGAAGGCCGATATCAACTGACATACCTTTTGGGAATGTTGTGAGAGGTAATGGACCCCCTTTTGTTATCCAGTCTATTCGAGATTGTTCCAACATGTTCCGAGCATAAAGACCCACAGTACTGCCTGAATAGGCTCACAAGGAAAATAGACCGGCGACATTGCAGAATTCAAACAAGACAAGACATACCCTCTAATAATCTAATATAACAATGAAATACCACTATGTTCAAAAGGTGAATCATCTAGAAATGGGTCATCTTCCATACAGTAGCTATACTATGTAGATTACTTATCATTGGATATCATAAAAGTGAGGTTGGATTCACCACTAGATTCCAAAATCTTCAAAGGGGTCTCCGAATCTGCCGTTGCTAAAGCGAACCCCACAAGGGAATGCAATGGAGGCGAGTAACTAAGGTTAAGCGTTCAAACCTTTGCCATCTTTTGCCCGCTTCTACCTGTTCTTTCAAGTTTCAACCATTCTGCCATGCTTAGATATCCCGCCATTGTATGCAAAATGAGAAACTTGAGGGTTCCCGGCTCCCGTTGGATCAAGAAAGACTTTCAATGTGAGAAGACTTGCCATCCATCCAGAAACCATCGACACCATCGAATCCAACCCATTCAACCTCCGGGCTTAGGGTGCATTTAGGAATTTTTGTCCAAGATACAAGGGACCTCAAAGAGTATATCAAATAAATAGATTCAATACTAGCCAGTTTTTTTTTGAGGTATTTGATCGTGTGGGGAAAGGTCTTGAAAACTGGGTTCATGCTGCCTCGATGTTTCACTACATTCCCTAAAAGCAAAGACATGCCCTCTTAGCAACATCATCTTTCGTAAGAAACACCAAAAAAAACTGCTGAACAGTTGGAACCCTGGAAATTGGAGGGGAAATCATCATCTCTATCCCGGAAATCCGTTGCTATCTTCGCTCGTCATTGGGTTCCTAGTTATGGGGTGAAGCTGAGAACTCGTCCTGAAAGATGACTCGATTCCGTCTGCATCGAAGTAGTGCCTTAGAAGCAATTCGCCAACAAGGACATAAACAAAACGAGAGAAATCTTGGCATTTGATATTTAATTTGAAACAAGCGATGGATTGGTTGAAGGGGAAATTTACAGGAACCCCCTGTATATTTCATGGAAAAATCTATGGTTTCCTGTAGATTTTCCCTTAAACCAATCCCATGAAACAAGCAACACAACGAATGAATCCATACGAGTTCATGGGAATGTGTGACACATTGTGTCGAAATGAATAGCTGCTTCATCAGGTACATATCAGTACTGAACAAGAAAAACAGAGGGTTGGACACCAAAATTTAGGGACTTGAGATGAATCCAAATCTTTGGTGGCCCGGTCCAGAGGTTTCCTCCTTTGTGTCACTGAACCCCAAAAATTGACCAGTTTGAAATGGGTATGAAATTGTGACAAAATGGGGACAGCAAGACAACAAAATGCTTCTAGTTCCGTACTTGCTGGATTTTTTCATATAGTCCAACCAAGGCCGCACAGTTGTCCAAGACCATGAGGTTGTGAGCGGTCAAATCTGATTTCCTTTCAAGTTGTCCTAGTTGTCAGCATACACCCTCCACGTGGAATGATCTACAGTCCCATCACATTGTTCACAGGTTGGATTCCGCTCCAGCATGAGGGGATTGACCCGGAAGTAGCAACGACTACTTTTTGGTGATTGAACGCAGTCTTTGAGTGTGACATTGGGGTAAATACATAGAACATCTCCCAAGAAACTCCAAAGCATCGACCAACCAAATAGATACGAGAAACAAACAACTGGGATTGAATTTTATTTGAGAGTGCAAAAAAAAAAACATCAAAAAACAGTACACCCCCAAAAAATGCAATTTCATCGGAAAGCCCCAGTGAACATGATGAGTAAGCATCCAATGAGGGGGGTTCTCCCCCCTAGATCTTCAAACACACCCACTTTCAGAACCTAATAATAGACCATTCATAGACCAGCCCATAAGTTTCACCAGAATCTTTGAAGTGGCAAATTTCACCAGATTTTTTTCGAGTGGTATAAGTCAACTTACCACATGAATCTCAAATTGAGATTCGCATCAACCAACCAATTCACCTCACTTCTGCTGAGGTCACCGAAGCAAAGGATTCATCACCTCGTTGTCTTCCGATTCACTGCAGCGGCTGCAGCGGCTGTTTTGGGGACAAGGTATGGATCATCCAACGGATCATGTTTGTGGTTAACAAGCATATTAACATTAGTTAGTTTGTCCATTCATAGATCAGATCCGATCACGTACTTAGGATACTTTTGACCTGCTGATTCAAGTAAGTTCCACATGCACCAGTCATCCACCAGTGCACTGGATGATTGATAAATGTATAAATCCAACAGTGGCAAAAATGTGCATTGTCCGGGTTCTCCCAAAAAAGCGGCCACATGACTGAAAATAGGTGGATCTCAATTAATCCCATGGTCACCATGGTCTATCATCATGAATCATGTTCTTGGAATTTTCCGAAATCAAAATTGCGTTTCTTTGAGCATCCTTAATTTTCAAGCACAGCCATAGTTATGGGTCAAACCCTGGTACCCTAGGTACCTTAAAATAGCTGGTTATAGCTGGTTGATGGATGTGTTATTCCCCCAAATATGGTAATAACACGTTTTGACTACCCATCCCCATATTAGATATCATATGATATCATTATGGATTTGGTAGCTTTGCCACTTTTATAGTGAGGTCACTAAGACCGCAGGAGGCTGCATTTCTCACCCACCACCACGTCGTGCCTGCGGTTGTGGTCGTAGACCCAAGGGATCTTGTGCGACTTTGGCAGATAGTGATGTGCCTGGGGGATGCAAGCCACAAAGGATGAGACTGAAACACCTGGGTGTGTCTGAAAATGAATTCTACCCAAAATGGCCCATGCTAACGGGGATCATGATTCCCCAGTGGATTTAGGGGCACCCTATGTTCAGACAAATCCAGCTATCGACTATCGACCAACTGAAAATTAAACAACCTGCCAGAAAACTACTGAAATCATCTGAAATCTTATGAATTGAACCAACATTACATAAACTACCAGTATCTCCGGCTCCCGTGTTTGACTCAACAGAAGTGCGCTGAGCATTCGGAACGATCCACTTAAGGGTACAGTCCAGCGTACACGGGGCTTGGAACATGGCTCAAAGACGAGCATTACATGGACTGAACATATCAAAGAACAACTCAAACTATTCTGAGGTCTATGATTCTATGTTATTCTTTGTGGGTCTTGACCAAATGGTGGTGAAAGAGCTTATGTTTCTTCGCAGAATCTCACATTCAAATTGTCCCATTTATTGCAAAGCGAGATCGTATACATACATAATATAACATACATCATATACGGGTGACCATTGGCACAGAATATTCCATCCCTGATGAGCACAAAACTGAGAACCCCCCTCCACTCACCCACGGCCAAGCTTTACCCAACGAAGGGAGTGAATGTACCCCAAAGACATGGCTGCCTGGTAATCGCCACCGTAACGCAAACACCTGGCGAGAGGGGCGCGATTAGAACTTGTGGATCGATGCTAACGACCTGGGGTGAGACTGTGTTGGGGATATGGGTTGAGGGCCAAGTACCCTTCTGAGGAAGTATCTTGGCAACAATCTCCCATTCCCATGTATACTTGTGATTCCAACACTTCGGCTACTACATACATACCTGCAATTCACATGACCCTTCTGACCCTTCTCCTGTCTTGACTTGTAGAATGGAGGCTTCAACATGCACGAAGGTAGGCTCATGTGGGGCAACATATATATGATAGAGTCTGATCGAGCATGGCTGTCCTGAATTCTGTAGTTCACTATAGGGTGTGTAGTTATAGTAGAGTTAACTAGATGTTTATAGAATATCCCAAATGATCCAATTGTCAATCTTTGGAATATTTTCCTGTTGACGATTTATCTACTCAGGGCCGCGAGAGTCTAATCCTCCATGTACCCAGTTGGCGAGTTCACCCTGGCTGGGGAATCAACAGGGGGTGGCTAGATGCAACTAGCGCAACTGTGCAGCTCTTCAGATACCAGGTGTTTGTGTGTATGCAAATAGGTGGGAGGTAAAAGGCTGAAACACTCCGGGGAAAAATTTAGCAGGGCAAAATCCTGGGCTGTAAGGTTTAAACCACTACAAAAAATACTGAGTGCTTCTCACCCAATAGGTGGAAGGTCAACATACTTAAAAGCCTTAGACTGTCCAGGCTCAGGTTTTGTGGTCACCCAAGCAGGACGCGGCATCAATCCCCAATAGCTCCCCGGAGACGCATGACCTTTGGTTCCTGGGCAAACAAACTTGACCTGCTGTATAGACAACTACATATAATATCATATAATGTATATAGATAACTCATGCCTATACAAAATAATACATACTATTATAATATATCATATTTATATAGTTCTGTATACGCACATATATAAGACATATAGTATACCTTCCCATCCCGTCACCATTTGCCATCTCGGCACCTCACACCCCATGGGATACTCTTGGGCGGTGCATCCGGGTCTGGCGGCTTCGGCGCCATCGTGGCGCGGGTGATGATCTTCGTTTTCAGGGTCCTTGAGGGCGGTCCCGGGTTGCAACGGGATCACACAGGAGGATGCACAAAGATTTTTACAGCCTCAAAAAGATCGTAGAACAGTGATAAACTGCACTAATTGTTAGTAGGAACTCATCTTTTCTAGCTCTTATGAGGGTACTTTTCTTTTTTTTGGTGCTATACTTATATATACAGTGTATATATATATATGTATATATATATATAAGGCTGGTCTATCTATAAGATAGGTATATCGTATATCTGTGCTTATAAGCCAACTTAAGACTACACACAAACGGTAGTTGAGTGGATTACAATAACTAGGGTTTATGGTAGATTTTGGGATGCACATGATAAATGACTACCGAAGGTTGGGTGGTTTACTATGGTTTACTTCCGACCGGAAGATGGTAAACATAGACTTGGTGACAACACAAAAACCCAGGTCGTCCATGGGATGTGGATTCCCACAATGACGCCATGTGCCGCTGCAGTTAAAAATAGAACACACAGGTAGAACCAAAACGACCTAATAGGGCAGGTGCACATATTTGGACTATCTAGATCCATTTCGGCGGTGTTTGATGTTAGAAGGATAAGATTATCAAGTATAATATACCAAGCATGTATTTACAATATATTGACCACATACCAATCATATATTAAGCATATGCTAGCTGTTCCATTAACCAACCATTTGGGATTAATTGAGCATCATCCCAAATAGAGGAACACTCAATTTCATAAACCTCTATTGGGGATGGTTCATCCATGTATTTATCATACATTAAGCCATACATTGCCCTCCAGTAAACTAACATACTTAGGGAGCAAGACAAATTTATAGATGATCTACCATTTACCTATGAAAAAAAACATGATTTTCCTTGGCTATGTTAGTTTACCAGGGAGTAACCATATATCCAGAGCGGCAACCCCAAGGTAAGCGCCATCTTCCGGGCCTCGCAGAGGGCCGCTGCGGCGTGCGCAGCGGCTGTGTCTGCAGCCAGGGATGGTCCGCGGTTGGACGCTGGCGATAGGAGGACTCGGTCGCGGCGAAGATAGGCAGACATGACATGTGACAAACATCACGGTGTTTTTCTTACTGGTGCGAAACGTAGGGAATGGGGGAATGACCTATAACCATGTATCATAATCCCATTCCCCCATTCCCTACTAAACACCAGTCAGTCTTTGAAATAATGTTGTAAGAACATCCATCTTTTTGGAGGTTACGAAAAACATCCAAAATGTGGTTTGTGAGGATGTTCACAGTTAGTATTAAAAAGCCCGAAATCTTTGGGGTACACCCTAAGTTCAGACACACCCAAATGTCTGTTTGCCGGAAAGTGGTCAAGTAAGTAATAAATAGCTTTGCGATGTCTGTCTAACTTCAGTTATCCTCTATATCCCAAGAAAATGCAAACGTGGTATCCTAAAATTACAGTGCGCGTTTCATTTGATTTAATTTCATAGCATCATGAAAGACGTTAAGACGTTAATTATAGTATAACCCATTGACAACTGGGACTCTAGGAGCCCACTGAGTGTAAAATGCCAGTTGCAATGGGAGTTGCAGTCCCAAATACAGTGGTGAACCGCTTTCATCTGAAAATATCTGCACATGTGGTAACCTCTGAATCCAAACGCTGATCAGAATTTTCCCCGTGAGATTGCAAGAAATTGCATCAATTGAGGTATTCACAATCTTTTGGCTCAAATCCAATAAGAATACTCAAAAAAAACGGTGCGGTTCACCCGTACCAACTTACTCCCATGGATCCAAGATGATCCTTAAGTACCTCCTGAGAGGATACAATTCATCCCCAGTCATCATTCCCCAGTCATTCCGTCCCAGAAACTTCGATACCGCGTTGGTCGAAATAATGCCTGAGCATCGGAGCTCCAAATGGGTCCAAACATGACCCCCTTTGCATAGGAACATGAAGATCAGCCATCTGTTTGCAAACAAACCAACATACCCTCTGGTAATTTGTTACATAGCTATTGAAAATGGCCAGTTATATTTTATTTTCCCATTAAAAATGTGGATTTTCAATAGTTAAGTTAGTTTACCAGAGGGTATACACTGTAAAGCTTTCTGGAAAGTATTCACACCCCATCGGATAGCTTCCACCTTAGCCACCAACCCCCCTGAGAACTTCCCAGAGCCTCCCAAGTACCCCTAGGGTCCTCCCAGAACATACCCTCCAAAAGCTTCAGTTTTTTAAAAGAGATCTGGACACCCCTACATATACAGTGCAAATAGACATGTTCTATGTTTTGGGATGAGAAAGTCCGCAACAACAGGGGCCATGCTGTCAGTAGGTGGGGTCATACACCCGGCATACCCTATTTGACATCAACCAACACTTGTTCATTCACTCCCTAATTATGTGTTTTTAGATCAGTTTCCACACAATTAGTGATTAGTGATTCAAATTCTGGCAGGTTGTTTCCCACCACAAGCATAACTATCACATTGGTTTCTGAGCTCAAACAGTGTTTCAAAAAAACAAGGACTCAAACTCAAACAGTGTTCTAGAAACAAGGCTTTCAAACAACCAATCAGATATCTATTTGCTGTATATACGGTGTACCCGTATCATACCATATCATATTCATGTTTGATTCATGTTTGATTCATGTTTGATTCATGTTTGAATGTGTTGGGGTGGTTAACTCACAGACAGACGGCCACCTGACTTCCTTCCGTGAAGCATAGAATCTGTAAATTTCACACCGAACCCAAAAACTGCGATCCCAGAAATGATGCCAATATCGGACATATTGCTGTTACCCTCCCGCAAGCTCCATGGCTTGCTGGAGAATCCCCGGATGATCATCCGACTGGCTGTCGTGGTTAGAAAGACCCTGGTGATCGGATTTGATTCGTCCCCATTCAGTGATTTATCCCATCAATAGATTCTACGTACGCCTCACCACTTACGATCCATGGGACGATCCTCCAAGTAGATAGTGACTGTTCCATTTAAAACCTCCTATTACCATCTGGTTATTTAACATAGCCATGGAATAGCTGGCTAATTTTCGATGATTTTCCCAGCTAGAAATGATAGGGGATTTTCCATGGCTATGTTAAATAACCACAGGGGAGTTTGGAGATTTCCCGTGATTTCCCATAGAGTTCCCACCTGAGCAATGGATGCAGCGAATCATTGTCACTGGAGCCAAGCTGACTCCAGCAATCCAACCAGCCGTTGCCATAGAGCTGGCAGCGATTTCGGCCAACGTGTTTCCGCGGACTTGTTGGGTACCCTCTGGTAAACTAACATAGCCATTGAAAATGGTGATTTATAGTGGATTTTCCCATAGAAAATGGTGATTTTCCATAGTTATGTTAGTTTACCAGAGGGTAAATCCAGTGGGGAACCATGGTTTAGACATCTCCAGGACTCCCTGAGAATATGTCCATCAGTTTCATGCTTAAAATGTGTGGAATCCGTTGAATCCGCAATGCCAAAATAAGCCCTCTAGTAACCTGGCTCCCCATTCAGATGAACCTCTTACTCCAAAGGCAGACTTGAAAAATTGCTGTGTGTATACCTCAGGGTATGCTCATTGATGGTGACAATTGTGGATTTATGACAGTAGTACTAATCCAAGAAAAAACAAACATGATTCGTTCATGAATCACAAGAATACTACCATCCTGGTAGGGTTTCGAAAACTCATGAAAGCTCCTTGCACCAAGCACATCCAAGAAAAGAACACTCGATAGGCTGTGCTGCTGCTGCTGCTGCTGAAAGATTGAAAGGGCTTGTCTGGATGTTCAAAGAGCATCATACGGAATTGTACTTCACAAGGATCACCAATCCTTACCCTCCGGTGTCATGGAACATCTCTTGCCAGATGTTTCCCCATTTTGTGTTGATGATGTTGTTTTTTTTCCCATCAAACCTCCATGTTTTATAGATCGGATTTTCAAACGTTCATGTTTGATGACTCCGAACAACATGGTTATAGATGAGTTCTCCTTGTCATTTTATATAGATATAGTATATTATAGTATCATATATACAATTAAATATACATTATTTTGCAATTCATAGGTTCATTAAAAAGGGTGGAGCCTGCTGGGTTCCTTTTAACAAACACCTTGACTCTCCCCGTTCCGACGGCCGCACCAACGCTTCAAAACGATCGTCTTCTTCGAAGCGAGGCTAAGTGCGGGCGGGATGGGAACCGCCGATGGGATGGGATGGAATTATGAAGATAGATAGGACAATAACAAATTTTATGGGAAAATCCACTATTTTTATGGTAAACTAACATAACTATGGGAAGTTAGTTAACATACCAATATTTTCCCATAGATAGGATTTACCCGCTGGTAAACTAACATAACTATGTGAAATCACCATTTTTAATGGGAAAATCCACTATTTCTATGGTCATTTTCAATAGCTACGTTTAATTACCCGAGGGCGATACACAACGTTTGAAACATGGGGAGTTCAACGGGGATTGAACTCTTGGATAATGATGGTAACTCAAATTGATATTTGGGTGTGTCTGAAGATCTGGTATAGCCATGTATAGCCCGCCACATGCCATCATGTGCGTATATTGAGAGGAAATGATCAATCATCAAATTTGCGGGATGGTTGGTTTAGTGGGGAGAATGATGATTCTCCAATGGGTCTATGTAGGAGATTGTGGGAGTATCATGGGGGTATTATATTTTCCGACAAACCTATAGTGACCTGCTACAGAGATGAAGCATGGTGCGGATGATGTATACAAAACTGACCCTCCTCAGAACCAACATAGAGGTAGAACACCATTTGCAGATGGTTTTCCTAGGGAAACATTTTTTTCCACATTGTATGTTTACCCCCTGGTTTACAACATTTTTCTTCAATGATTTTCCCAGTTTTCGGTGGTGATTTTGAAGCCATGCCATGAGGATCATCCTGGTCTACCAGCCAATCTTCAGCACGGTACTAGGCTATTTCGGTCCTTAAAATTTTCAGAAAGGACAAATCACCCAAATCATACCCCATACTTCGGAACGGAAGCATGAAATCCCAGTATGTATACATACTATATATTATATATATAATATCTTTATCTAAATACATATATATATATATTATAATATCATATTATGCATTATTGTACATAATGGCTGAATGATAGGATTCTCCATGATTCTCCCACAAAGTCATACTCAGTCAGCATCTCTTCGCATGTCTCTCAGTGCCGAACATTCGCTTCTTTCTTCCGCATGTCGGGACGAATGGGCTGGCAGTTTCAAGCAGATTTCCAGCAGGTTTCGGGGATCCAATTCCAAAAAAAAACAACCTTTGGACTCAAACGAAGTCCCCATGAAAAGAGTACAGTACAGTAGACGATTTAGAGACGTATATCTATACCGTCCATACCATTCTATGCCGAGCTCAGAAGTACGCCATTTTCGCCGCACGCATTTTCACCCGAATGGACGAACCAGCTGATTTGAAGTGCCCCCACCTCCAAAGGGGGTCTGGTCTCTGCGGGGACTTTGTCAAAATACCTGACAGATGGGTCGGAAGACCCGGCTCGGTTGGTGGTGAATGTGGCTTGGAAGGGTGGATTTATAACCTGTAACATCCTGGAACCATCATGAAGAAAGCGGATCATACCCGTTTAAGTGAGGCATGACTAATTTCAGGATTCATTTCAGAACGGACATGATCAACGAATATGAACAAAGTGTGAGTTGCTATCGCCAAACTCCCCTCACTCTTCGTTTGGACCCTCCCTGTTGATGCCAGTGATGCTAGGCTGAATGGCTGCCTTTTGACTTGCGCGAAAGGATCATATGTTTTGTTAAGCAGTAAGCGGCCCTGCAGCCACTTTGGAATGATGAAGTTGGGCGATACCCAACAAAAACAAGAGCATTCTCAGCCAGCTATCATACATTTGGGATCATTTGGGTCTGTCTGAAAACAGGGTACCCGGGTACCCCTACACCCATTGGTTAATCATCATGATCCCAAAAACATTTATTTTGAAGGCATCCACCGTTTCCAGACACATCCATTTAGTGCCCCAGGTGTCCTGGTTGTCCCTGGAACCACCAAATGGGTGACGGTTTGCCCGAAATTCGGCAAAGGAAATGGCAATCACCTTCAAAAAAACTACGGAAACATTTTCAAACCAAGTCCTCTCTTTAAGTTCCATCCTACTTTTCAAGGGGTTATATAACGTTATATCGTTCTTGCCTTCAAAAAACTCTCATACGGAACCTCCAAAACCGTGGACCGTGGCTGATCCCTGGCTCGACCACGAGCCAATTTTCCCGTCCCCAGTTATGCCCGTTTTTTCCCCATGAAAAATCTCCCCTGCATTACACATACCCTCTGGTAAACTAACATAGCTATTGAAAATGGCCATTAATAGTGGATTTCCTTTTTCCATAGCTATGTTAGTTTACCAGAGGGTAGCTTTTTACTCAGGGAGTCTCTTGGATCCGTCCTTCTCAAAGGTGCAGGTCGACGACTATCTGAACCGATGAGGCTCCACTTCTGCGCGGGAAGGAGACGTTGGTTGTTGGGGTTGGAGGTTGAGACATCCAAAATGGACAATAAATCATCAAGTTGGTGTATGGTTGAGAATAACATCGAACATATATATGAACATATTATGTTTTGATGATAATGATGGTATTGGTTGATCTATCCACCGAGATTCCGATTCTCATCTCCGAATTCAATACTTCAGCAAATATTTGAGTATATTTGAAGGCTTTAATGCTGATTTTCCACTATCTTCCCTGGATATTTGTAAAATTGCCCGGGGGTAAGTCCTATTGTCGCCCATGATATCCCATTATATCCCCATCATATCTGTAGAAATCCCCATGGTCGTTGGTTAAATTCCCAAAGGACAAAGATCCCCCATAGATTTTGCAAAGTTCCCCACTACATGGGCTCGTTTTCTTTCATCCCCTGAAAATGCGCCATCAACAACCAGGGTTTTTGTCGCGCAGCCACGGGCTAGGTGTCCGCGCCTCGTCCCATTTTGGCCGCGCTTTCTTTTTCTTGGGAAGCTTCTCAGGTGGCCTCAGGCGCTCAAGAGACAAGGAACTAGCTGAGGCCTCCATTGTGAAACCCATGTTGCGATGAATAAACATGGAAAATGGGAAAATGGGGATATTCATGGGATATCATACTCATGTCATATTCATATCATCTCATTTCGAACTTTGGAGAAAACATGTTGTCTCAATTAGGATAAGTGATTCAAGACAGAATTTTGCAAGATAGAAACAATATATATATATATATGTATATATATATATATATGATGACAACTCACCCAAGTCAAGTGCGTCTTTCATTTTGACCCATACTCATCTACTCAACCGCCACAAAAATTAAAACCGGCTGGCCGGTGAGCCACTTCCCTTGACCAAGACATATCCGTCATCGACGAGTCATTAAAAAAATGGGGATCGTCGTCATCCCGTTCGTTGGGATGGACCTTAAACCTCTCTGAGAATGATGTTGTTGTTTTTTTTGCATGTGTATGTATATGTATGTATGTATGTATGTATGTATGTATGGATGTATGTATGTATGTATGTATGTATGTATGTATGTATGTATGTATGTATGCATGTATGTATGTATGTATGGTAATGTATGTATGGTAATGTATGTATGGTAATGTATGTATGGTAATGTATGTATGGTAATGTATGTATGGTAATGTATGTAT
>BGPT01001063.1:71986-136438 GCA_003297045.1 Symbiodinium sp. clade C Y103
GGTATGGTATGGTATGGTATGGTATGGTATGGTATGGTATGGTATGGTATGGTATGGTATGGTATGGTATGGTATGGTATGGTATGGTATGTATGTATGGTAATGTATGGTAATGTATGGTAATGTAATGTAATGTAATGTAATGTAATGTAATGTAATGTAATGTAATGTAATGTAATGTAATGTAATGTATGTATGTATGTATATATATATATAGTCCTGTGTACATGTATGGGCCACATACTGCATGGTCCATATGGGTAACACCAATGCCACTTGGGGCTGACCGATTGTGACCCATGGCCGTGACCCATGGTTGGCACTACCAGGAACCACTCAGTCCGTTGCGGCCAATGTCCACTATGCTGTGCCTGGCCCCGCATGAAGATTTAAACATCAGAAAAAACCGGAGCCAATTGATATGACTACCCTCTGATAATCAAACGTGACAATTGGAAATTCCCCATAAATCGAGGTTTTAAATGGGAAAATCATATAGAAATGGTGGATTATCCATTGTAAAATCATATAGAAATGGTGGATTATCCATTGTTATGTTTGATTACTGGAGGGGAGTGGGTATTTAGTTATTCTATGTAGCGCGTAAAATCATCGAGAAAACACGGTGTGCAGAAAGTGCAATGCTGAAAAATGAACCTTCCAGCGCTCAAGTGGAGGTTTCCTTAAATCGGGGGTACCCCGAAATCGTCCAAAATTAGACCAGTCCAGTATTGAACACCTATGGTTTTGGTGATCCCCCATGACTTCAGAAACCCCCAAATCAGGAACTTCATGTGGAAAACGCACATCTTTGAAGCCACCAACGAGTGGCGGATCCAAACCAGTGAACCTAATGGTGGTTCCCATCATCCCAATTATGAGTACCCCACGTCCCAATGATTGTCCTAATAGTGATCATATCCCCTACGGAGATGAAATATATTGCCATAAACAAGTCCCATGTTCCATGGTTAATACAGTATCTGTTGGATTCTGTTGGATGGTTTAGGGATGTTTAGGACATGGCTAGTGTCTCACCTTGCCGAAGGACGGATCTGATTCAAAACCGTCTGTCATTCCATTTGGTGAAGAACGGAACTCCCATACTGGAATATGATAATCTCCGATAAACAAAGGGTAGTAAAACCACAATAATAATCAACTAATTATATATATATATATATACACCACATATCACTATGTATCACCATGCATATGTTTGATGGTTGAAACCCTAACATCTATAATAATACTACACCCCAAAATGATGCTTAAATCTCCTTTAAGTCGCTAGACTCACCAACTGCAGCCATTGCAAGTACCGCAGCTCGCCAAACAAGTCAGTCGTGCCATGTAGGATCCACCTGCATAACCTGGACGAAGAACGTGGGAAATGGAAACTGATTGACGCTTGGTGCTTTCAACCCATCTGAAGAATCTTAACCCAAACTCTGGAGATGTAATATGATGTTTTAATATGTTTTAATTGATATATAAATGATGGTTGATTGATGCTTAACTATGAAAGATGGGGATTTGTTGCCATGAATTCTGTGGACTTGTAATCCTCCCTATGGATCTAGCCATACCTTTGCTTCGGAAGTATGACTGGGGTATGATGACCGGGGGTCAATTGGGATCGTCACCCTAGGATTGAATAACCGCAACAAATGGAAGTTGTCCTGGTTGTGCCATACCATACAATACCAATGGAAGTTATGGAGATTTAAGCAGCAATTGATTTGGGGTCATCGGGTATAAATCCACTTGTTGAGGAACTAACCCAATTGTGGGTAAAGAATGAGATTTAACAGCCCAAGAAATGGAATATTCAGGGGATTTCAACGACAATGTGTATGGGGATATTGTGGAATGGTAATCCTTTCCCCGCATTGATATTGAATGCCCTTGAATACACCCGCAAACAAGTGCAATGTTACGTGCTTTGAAAATCCGACTGGGCGGACGGCGGTTTCCGGCAGGTTCTTGATTGCTGACTGATTGCAATGCTCATCCAGGTAGTGATTGACATCACAACAGAAAGGTTGACATCGTTGCAGGTAAACCATAAGCATCCATTAATCTGTCCAAATCAGAAATAAGTCCATTTTGGATGAGGTTGTTGTGATGTCGCTATATTTCGCTATGTATCAAGAATCTTTGCAGGCTACCCTGGTGGCTTGACAAGGACAATCCCCGATGTCGCCCTTTTAGAGCTCCAGTTTGGGGATGGAGAACTCTGCGCCACTCACATCTGGTTTTGGGACCAAACTGGAGTAGCTAAAGTAATGAAATAATTCAAAAATTCCACCCCGCTACCCCAAAAAAGCTAACTCTGGTTTAGTATTGGTCCTACTTAGTCGTGGGTCCCAAATGAGTGGTATTGCATATCTTATACCAGTAGAAATCATGATATGCCACTTTAGCGCCATAGTGTATCCCCAGCAAAAGGCCATAAGAATAGTCATCAACCCCCCATCATGTATCCAAACTGGATGGTTAAACCGCTTCAAACGACCATTTCTTTGATGATTTCCCCCCAATTGTTTGATGCTAAATGCATCATATCTGGCATAGTCAAAACATGCCATATGGGTGATGGTCAGTTCTGGTTATCCCTCCATGACTGGGAGTCCTTGTATGTGTGTATATATATATATGTATATATATATATATATTTGGGCGTTACTAGTTAAACATATTTCGAGAAAAAAACACAAAACAATCAATGGTGGCATGGGGTATATAACAGAATATATAACAGAATATATAACATGATATACTACAATCATCTACAATCATATATAATCAAACTATATGAAATATGAAACTATTCACCATGACACAAAATGTAAATGGGATTGCCACTATAAACAAGAATCATGAGAAATCAAGACACAAGCATAAAACATATAAATCAAGCTTTTTGACCATAAACATCCATAAACCATGATTTGCGGGTCTCCTAAAATAGGGGTACCCCAAATGCCCCAAATCATCCAAAATTAGACCATGTTGATATTGAAAACCATGGTTCTGGGAACCTCACATTTTAGGAAAGCGCCATTTATAACCCATGATGATCACCCAGTCACCAACCAGCCGTGGTTTGTTCGTCCAAGTGGCCATCCATCTGTGAGTCCTGCCATCCATGAGACCAGGCTCTCTCCAGGGCCTGGGGTCACTGTGATTCCCGTTCGAACTCTAATAACTATGGTTTATGCTACTTACTTATGATTGTAGTCAATGGGGTTTATAAACTAAACTTGGGACTGGGGGCCCACATGGTGTGTCACGGTGTGTCTATGTTTATGGACATGATGATGCACCATTTTTTGAATGGGGAACCCCCAAGTCACCATGGGTTTCAATACTAATAGGGCCAAATAACTTGGACGAATTTCGGGCACCCCGATTTTTAGAAACCTCCGGCTTTCCATGTTCTCTAAGGTTCCAGATGGGCGTGCTACCTGCATTCTCTTTGGAATTGTTATTTTTTGATCAAGTTGAACATGTGCCAAGGAAACGATGGCTTTCCCATCCAAGTGTGATTGTTCCTTGCCCTTTACCTGGAACTAATGTGGGAGTAGGTTCGGCCTCGAGATGCATTTGACACAAGGTCACATATCATTTGAGCAGCCTCCTGGCTCATCTAGGTGTGGGGTGCCATGATCTGTTCTGGAAACCATTGGCCTCCAATCGTCATAAAACATCATGAAACCAATTTTGAAGCCTTTCCGGCTTCCCGTCTGCGGAAATCTTTGGTGATTGCTCTTGCTGAAAGTTCGTTCTGAGGTAAACCAGGTAAGGCCAACAGAAATTGGTCGATTTGGATCACCATGCGAGGAAGGTAGTAAACCTAATCTAAACACATTAGCTCTGACAAAGCTCGGACAACAGACGCATGGCATCAATCTGGAGTTGTTTGAATCATTTCATACTGAATCCCAAACATGTTTCAATCGCAGTATCTTTCTAACGTTGAAGGCTTCCCCCTAAAATCCGGAAAATGAAACCATTTCTGGTGACAACTTAGATTGCTGATCTAAGATCATCGTGGCATATTGTGGCATATACTGTATTCAGATTGGACCACACCACAACACCACAATGCCACAGCCCAGGCAGCCACCTCCCAATCTTCTTCCTCTAAGATCTGTTGGACTTCCTCGAAACACAACGAAGTGCTTTCAAAGGCAACCTTTGTCCAAGAAATCCGCTGATCATCATCATCATCATCATCATCATCATCATCATCACCAGCATCAGGTTTCATGTGCATCTCTTTGGGGATGCAAATCCATTTTTTTGCGGGCCAAGACTCCTAGAGCCAAAATATGTACTGGTAGTCTGTGCATGTAATGGACTGTACACGAAACCAACTGTAGTTGGGAATCAAAGCGAGTGGCAAAGGCATTGTGGTGGGACTGGGGGACTGGACCACCTATGGGTAATTCGACACCACCCACGTTTCGACCTCCAAGTCTTAAGTCTTAAGCCACCAACCAGATTGGTTCTCCCTTGAACCCCCTTCTGAGACTTCAATCTTAAGGTGAGGGCAGTGAGGGTAAAGTGGAACTGACTGAGACTTCATGCAGCGACCCAAGATGGTCGCAAGATCTCTATTAAGTCTGCTATCATCTGCTTTACCAGAGTCTTTAAAACTTATTTGGCTATGAGTCAAAACCCTGGTACCTAGTGAACCCCAAAATAGCTGGTAAATGGATGTTCATCCCATTAAAATAGATACTAATAGGTTTTTACCCATCCCCATTTAAAGATCTTCAAGTGTGAACATGGCTTGACAGGTCCTGCACCCGATCCAGGCCGCTCCCCGGCACGCCTCAGGTGGGAGGAACGGCAACTGTTCACGAGCTTCCTCTGTTTCCCTGGCGATCTGCCGGGGTTTTCACAACCGAACTTGGGACTACATGGATTTGATCATCAAAAAGAAGGAAACCTTCAGAAACACATGGCTTTCCTGTAGATGTTCATCCCTGATCCAGCCGTACTTCCTGAGAACAAATCGACCCCCCCAGTCATCATACCCCCGGTCATACTTCCGAAGCAAAGGTACGGCTGGATCCATAGGGCATACCCTGCGATTTAACATAGCTATGGACAATTCTTCATTTATAGATGATGAAAAGGATGATTTACCTATTGCTTTCATGGTGATTTTCCAGTTCGCTACCTTAAATGACCAGAGTAATTGGATTGGTTTAAGGGGAAACGCCTAAAATTCATGGGAGAAAAAACGTTCCACTTAAGATTTTCAATCCAATCCAGTGACACAGGGTAGATGTTCCCTTACATCCTGCCATGTGCCATGTGCGGATCGCAAATGGGGATCATCCCAGAAGACATAGTTGGAATAGTTGGTATTAACCAAAAATAATGGATAGCTAATGGATGATTACATAATTATGTGTAATGGATGTTTAACTAACGGATGAACAATGAATAAATGTTGTTTTAATATGTTTTAATACCACTTTTATAGCACCTAGAGTGCTCCAAAGAGCCTCTGAGAAGGTTCAACTAGTCCCCATTTCCAACGACCCCCATTTTTTCAGTCTCAGAAGGTGTTTAGAGCCCTAGGGTTAAGTTGGTTGAACTTAGCATAGATTAACGCAACTGGGATCTATGGTGGTAAATACAGTACGGAACATAGTATGAGTGGGATGAACATAAAGCAACAAACATATCACGAGGAGGCACCACCTTGTATCGACAAGGCATGTCTTTGAACACACCCCTGGACTTTGAGCTGGATACCACCGAAGGTGGTGCCTGGAAAATGATTTGTATTGTAGTTGACTGAAATGATCATAGAATCACAACACTAACTGAAATTCAGTAAGTCCTTCATTATTTCACCTCTTTAGGATGGCTACAAACTGAAGCCATTCAGCATACTTCAGCGTTTATGGAGCTGAATGAAGCGATTGCGCAGCTGGACCCGCCTGGGTATCTCCTCCACACGGGCTGCACGGGGTACAGTGTTTGGTGGAGATTCCTAGAACTTCAAGAATGTCGCAAGAGCTTTCAGGTTCTTGCTATCTTTACGAGAAATGCTGCAGAATTGCCCAAGGGAACATCTCAACTATCAGTACCTGTCAGTTCTCTTTCCCATCATCTTTAAGTGAACATTGGCAAAAAGATCATAATGAAAAAACACGGAAACCTGAAATCCCAACTTTGCTCCAAAAGAAGTAGCTCCCCAGGGCTCCAAACACCTTCTGAGACTGTATTTGAGCTGGTTCTTGGGGTATTTGGAGCACTAGGTGCTATTAAAATGGTATTGAAACACCATTTATCCACTATTCATCCGTTGACTATCCATTACAGTAACTATCCATGATTGCTGGTTATACCATGGGTTTCCACACAAATGGTATTAAACCACTTTCTTAAGTCGATCCCTGCTGCTTCCATTGTGCCGCACAGTCCCCGTCCTGAGTGTCTGCGGTGTCTGCCATGGGGTTCGGTGTGCAAAATATCTTCAGCTCGGCATTCGCTGTTCAGCGAAGTTGGATGCAGAAACAAAGTTATGTACAGCACTTCCATAGGATTCATCGAAACAAAATGAAGAAAACTCAGAATTCTTTAATTCAATTCCCGTGTCAAAACATCCGAATTCAAAGAAATGTATAACAAAAAATGATTTGTAGAACCTTCACGCTAGTAGGATATCAAAAAGTGGCTGGCTTGTGTGTTTCTTGCCGCTGGTCATCGTCCATGGCTGGTCACAAGAGGGCAACGCTTGAGCCATCCAAAGATCGAGGCCGGAGATCCAGCCAATCCCAAGATCATGACTATAGATGGCCATGACGTGCTTCCATTCTGGCACAACCCCTCCAGCCACAAGGCAATGACCCTCAGATATAAGTTCTAAGCTGGTTTATATATATATATATATTATATAATATATAATAACCCCATCAGCTACAGATACATGATATATCAAGTATGAACATTAGTTGCCATAGTTCTCCCAAGTAATGTGGGTAAAACCATTGAGAAACCACCCATTTGGGAATGGTTTATACCACCTATTTATGGTGAAATTAGCAATTGTTTTTTTGTTTCTTTTAAACCAACATTGTGAACCATAGTTAACTCAAGTATCTTGATTGTAAACAAACTTAGTACCTAGCTGCACGTCTCCATCCGCATGCAGAGCCCCCGCTTTTCTGAACAGCGACCATGACCGTGCGGCCGTGCGGCCGCTGACGTTGCAACATACGTCCACCGCCGTGGAGTGGACACGACCACATGTTTTCGCTTCTGATAGGTGGATATTGTATGATATTGGTCTCCCAAAAAACGGCATTCATGGATCTGCTGCCAGCTACGAAGTGAATAAACACAAGAAAACATGTAAATCATAAGAAACATTCCGCATGGATCTAGATGTGCGACCATTTGATAGGGTGTTTCGCAGGGAATGTCTGGTTTTTAGGTTGCCCAAATTTGAGACATACCCCAAAGACCAAGAATCTTGATCCGTACCCACCCATGCAGTCCCTGTGTCCCACAAGTGGTCACCATCCAAAAGCATGCCCTCAGAGTACAAATGAGCCTTTGGTACTTCTGACTCCATGCTCAATGGTAAGATCCATGTTGCCTTTGGATGCCTTTGGTGTGTCTACCAGAAATCCTATCAAACTTCTCAACTATGTTTCAGCGTGATAATCATTAATCGTACGTTTTTCTAGAAGGATCATGAAGTATCCTCATTGTTCCGTAGATGGCTGAAACAACTAAGTTTTTGGTTGCGATTACTTCAATTCAATACCATTTTAGTTGATCAAACTCCCCACCGCTATATATCTCTATATAGCGTTACTAGCACATTAATACCTTAGTTGACCATCAAATTTCAAGAAAGTCTAAGCAGCAATCAGGCAGTCGCATCAGCCACAAGACGTCGCCCATGCGTTGTTTTGACTGGACATGGCTCACATTGAGCCGAGCCATGACCAACCTCGAAGAAAGTGGGATGATCTGTTGATGTGCCAGCAATATCCAGCAGTGGCAAACTTACTGGTGCTTAGTAGGGAATGGGGGAATGGATGGGAATGGGATGATTATTAATGGTAATTATAGGTCATTCCCTCATTCCCTGCTAAGCACAAGAAATCGCTCAGTTGGCGCAAATAACTCCAATTTCGCTATGGTTTATGATACTTTTAAGTGTAGTCTTCATGGGGTTTACAAACCAGCAAACATATCTGTGGAGCCCCCCTTCGTCTATGGGAGATGATTCAGGATCGAGTTGTTCAAACCAGGATCGAGTTATCCCCTCCGAAATCATCGAATTGAATTCAGCACCGATGCCATGATCAGATCAGAGAGTACTATACCCCAATCATAACTGGGTCTAATCCCAAATTAAATTGTTTATCATGATTTATTCCCCACTGGTTATTTAACATAGCTATGGAAGAATTACCCATTGAAATAGATGATTCAATTGTTAAAAGGTGATTTCCTATCTTAAATAACCAAAGGGTCATTTCATGGCATCAAAGCACCATCCAACTCCTATGGCGAATGCTGGACAGATCATCATGGATCATCCTAGTGTGCTGCTTCTTTTTAGGGCTGGAGCGGAAAAATATCCGGCAGGAATACAATACATATATATATATATTATAGTATATTTGTTGTATAATGTATTTTTCTAGTATAATATTACTATTACGTTCAGGCAGTACAACATGATTAATAAAATATAATATTTAATGTATGATATATAATATGATATATGATATATAATACATAATAGATAATAAATAATAGATAATAAAAATATATAATGTATAATAGATAATATATAATAAATAATAGATAATAAATGAGAAATATAATATATGATATATCATAGAAGCACAACAATATAATATATATATAATATACAATATACATATAATGTATGTATGTATGTATGTATGTATGTATGTATGTATGTATGTATGTATGTATGTATGTATGTATGTATGTATGTATGTATGTATGTATGTAGTATGTATGTATGTATGTATGTATGTATGTATGTATGTATGTATGTATGTATGTATGTATACATATAATAGTACTTGATATATATATATATAATATAGTACCTGATATACATATATATATATATGATAGAATATAATATATATAGTATAATATATATATATAATATAGTATATGATATATATGATATAATATATGTAATATAATGTATAATATCAAGTATGTATAATAGGCTATAATATATTGAAAAAATGTATATAGAATGTAGAATATATATATATGATATATATATATACACATATATATATATACATATATATATGTATATTATAATATAATATATAGTATAAAGCATGTATAATATTGCATAATATAATGAAAAATGAAATTATAGAAAATACAATGATATAATATGATATAATATGAAATCATATGATATAATATGATATAATATGATATAATATGATATAATATGATATAATATGATATAATATGAGATAATATGATATAATAGAATATAATACAATTTAAGATAATACAATATAACATAATATAATATAATATACTGAATAATCTATCATATCAAATGATATAGAATAACACACACAAAAAAAACAAAATAAATGATATAATACAACATCATATATTGCAATAGAACATAACACAATATTATATAGTATAACATGATATGATATTGTGATGTGATATAAATTAGTACTATAATATATATATATATATTACACACACACGTTGTAGCAAAAAATGCAATAGAATCCAATTGTCCAAACTGGTGGATACAGTACCCTAAACAGGGCTTTTAATTTTGACCCGTACCCAAAATTTATGGTTGAAACATTGATTCATTAGCAATCTCCCATCTTGATCATATTCTTGGAAAACATATTCTTGCAACACATAGTTGGAAAATATCCCAATTCTTGGAAACCAAAGGAAAAAATGCTTCTGGTATTGATATGCACCAAGAGACTCTATCAACCACATCCTTCCCCACTTTTATATACTCTATAGTACATCTTAAAAAGATAGAGACGTATTTCCAAAATGGTATTCCGGATGATGTTTTGCCTGTAATTCCCAGATTTCCAACTTGTCATAACTTGTCTATCTTTTGGAAAAATGGCCATGGACTGCTTGCTCCTTCTCCCTGCAGCGCAAGAGACACACACAAGGAACCGAGGAAGTGAGACAAAAATGGCT
The DNA here is from genome assembly GCA_003297045.1 of Symbiodinium sp. clade C Y103. Lineage (NCBI taxonomy): Eukaryota > Dinophyceae > Suessiales > Symbiodiniaceae > Cladocopium > Cladocopium sp. clade C. Next base: position 82,232 of record BGPT01001063.1, read on the forward strand.
GCACTTTTTGGGGTCTACAAGTCTACAGTTAAAGCCCTTGACTAATTAAAAATCGCTATAAATGGGATTGGACATTCAATACGTGGGGTTAACGGTGAATTATAACTGACTTCTAACTGGTAAATGGCCACAACTCGCAGTAGTGAAACATGTGGGTATGTCTTAAAAATGCCCCACAAAGCTATGGCACCTACGGCTATTTTAATAGGGAAAAAATACACAGCTGATTTATTGGGGAGATTCTATTTTCAAACAAGCCCATTTCAACAAATCATGGAAACCCCCAATTCTGCCATTTGGAATAGCAGCTAGACACTGTGTGGCCTTCTTACTCGCATTAGATTGAATTGAGCTGAGTTCACTTCATGATCTACATGGGCAAACATTTTTGTTTCAAGCCATATCAAGGCCACCTGGGATCACTATCCAAAAGTACAGGCTGAAACATGCTGAAACTGAAACCACCAACCTGCATACGAGCGCCACACATGCAGAATCGAACCGTCTCACTTCATCCTGGTCTACAGCCACAGCGCGATCCAAAATGCTGTCTGCCAGTGGCCAAATAAGTCTGACAAGCAATAGGAGAGAGTGTAACAGTGTACAGGGATGCATTTTTTCCATCTTTGTCTCTCCATCAGTCTATCTGCCAGCTACAGCTAGATCTTTCTATCCAACCATCAATCTGACCTGGAATGACCAAGAACTTACCCCCAAGAGTGGTAATCTCGTTTCAAACTGGACTCTCTGCAGTCAAACCAACCATCCACAGCATCGCATTATATATATATATATATTTATATATATATATATATATTCCAAGATCAATATACCCTCTGGTAGTCAAACGTGGCAATGGAAGAGATCTACCGTTTCTAGATGATTCTCTCCTTAACACCTCCATTTATAGGGGATTCCCAGCCAGCCATAGGGGATTCCCAGCCAGCCACGTTTGATTACCCGAGGGGAAATAGAATCCCTTGCTTGGATCGCTCTCTGGCCCGAAGACGTCATTTCTATGCCAGGCCCGGTACCAACAGCCAGGCCCGTGATCTGTGCAGCTTGACTGGTGATCAACATTTGTCTATCATTGTCTATCACTGTCTATCACTATCCATACCCATAGACAATCATAGACCTATACCACCCATCTACACAACATAGATATCGGACAAGATTTTCTTACCTGCCCCCATGTTTGGGTCTTTGGCCGGGGACCGGGCCATCGTCCAATACCAGGGCAACACCACCCAATGGGGCAACGCTGGTGCCAAGGTATGCCGGACAGAAGGGCAATACAGCCGCCCAAAATATATGGATTCCAACGGATCAAGTGGGACCCAAAATGGTCACCCCGGGCACCAGGCTTTGCACCAACCGCGTGGACTTGCATCAGGGCCGCCTGAGATGATTGTTCTTTTGACTATAGAAACCCTAAATGGTGCATTCCCTGAGAGCAAGTAAACAAATCACCTGAAGCAAACCCAGGACTGGTTGAACTATGGAGATAAAGAGCTTCCCCACCAATCTGAAAAAATCTTTGCGACTCGTGGCGCATCACCGGGGCAAGACATTTTAGGACAATCCCGCATAGTCAGCTCTGATGCTCCAGGGATGCCAACTCCAACAGAGACTTCGACAGTCCAACATGGCAACGGGAAATCGTTGCATTCCAGTAAGAAAGAGAAAATATGAGACCATTTTGTAATGTCAACTCTGGATTTTTTCGCAACTCCCAGTTTCCAAAGGAGAAGCGCCAGTACTATATAGTCACCATAGTCATGTTCAATTGGGACTTTGAGTTGTTGAGCATTGGACAACAGTGCCATGGTCGCATGGGAGCCCTCCTCATCCCATCATGGGATTCCTCATCAAGATGGGGCAGCCAACCCGATTGATGGAAACATGACCATCTCTGAACTCATGGGAAAATAAACAATATGTTTACCATGGCACATCTGGTAGATTGGTAGTCCCTAATATCTAATGGAACACAATGAAACACAACCCATTCATGGACAATGGCGTTTGTTACCCTTGGGTAAACTAACATGGATGTGGAGAAACTACCATTTGTAGATCATTCTCCGAGAACCATGGGTTTTCCACATCTATGGTAGTTTACCCTAGGGTGCCATACTATAAACGTCCGAAAGGAAACACATGTCTTACTTCTGAAGACCATGAAATACCATGAACCTTCAGCTTCGGTGAGATCAGACCAATTTCCTGCAATAACTCACGGCCGTATCGCTGTATTTTGAAAAATCATATGTATAGAAATATGTATACTGCACACACACACACAGTCTAAAACATATTCATATATACTGTAAATAGTGTAGACATATAGTACTGTATACATATAGTGTTCCATCTATATTAAGCTTGATTCGCAACAGGATATACCGTATATACTGTATATACGGTATATGATACTATGATTATACATATCATATATTCTATACACGGTATGATTAGACGGGGGTAACCATAATCTGAACGATATCCAGGCCTAGGGAGCACAGCGCCAGTTGGGAGTACAGGTCGCGGTTGTCAAAATTTGACCCATCACTCCTCACCTTGTATGGAAGTTGCGTGGAAACCAGCACTCTGTGGGAATCCACATATCTGTATAGTATTCTCTGATTCAGACTTGAGAGTTTCGAAGACAATATACTCATTGGTCATATTCATTGTCGAATATCGAAGTGTCTACTTTTCAATGGATGGTATTCTCCCGTCGTTATCCCGTTGTTTTCAATGAAATATTCTAATGAAGTACATGTGTACATACATATCATACATCTATCCTTGCAGGTAGAAACCTAAATGGAAGCATTTACAGAAAACAACGGAGCCGCTGCAAATCATTCCTAGCACCCCTGTCCTTCTCAAACAGTGGAGATACATGACTACCCTGGCAAGATCATCCTATTGTTGTGGAATGTGGTAAACCCAAGGCCATAAACCATCCCCAATAGAGGTTAATATGGGATAATAGTGTGATAATCACGGATGATCATGGGATAAATATACCATCCCCACTTGGGGTTTATGAAATTGGCTACACCCCGATTGGGATGATGTTAAATGAGGTTCAGATAGGCCCCCAGTCATGGTTGGTGAATGGGATGATTTATGTTGAAAGGAGTGCCAAAAAGGTTGGCCCGAAAAGCACCGCCACGATGTCACCGCTCCTTACCCTGAAAAAAAGAACATGATATGTTTGAATATTCCCTATGGATTACCTAGTTTCCCCTATGTAATGCCTATCTATCACTATCTGTCTACTAATTCTTTATCAATACCTGGGGATATTTAGTCGATCCCCGTGGATCCCAATACTTTCTCCTCAAAAGGACAAATCACCCCCAACATCATACTGCAGTGACACTTCCTCAGAAGGTATTTCGATCCCTAGGGTATGTACATATATATAATATAATCTACTATAGAATGGTAGGTGTTTTGGGGGGTCAACGAGCAGCATTCTATAGAGAAATTTCCAAGGGGGCTTATATATATATATATCTATGTACACATACACTACCTCCCGATCTATGGCTTGAATTAGCAACCAGCTCTGAGGTTCGCGCTATCTGGAAGCAGTTCGAGAGGTGGAGGTCCCTGTCGCTCCATGTTGACAGAGGGCTGTTCTCGGCCGTTTTCGGCCGGAGTTTCCTTGAAGGTTATAGGGAAACCAGCAAAGTTCAAGGGATATAATGGGATATTGTAATGGTGTAGTGATGATACAACGGTGATATACCCTGCAATAATGATACAGAATGGTGATATGATATGAGTGATATATTTGGATATATGTATATTTGGATATGGTAGTTGGTGATATACCTCCAATAAAAAGATGTGGAAAATCTATGAACATCTCTGATCTCCCAAGGAGAATTATCTATATATCAATGGCGGACTGACCACATGTAAAAACAGTGAGATGCGGAGCATAAGGAAGCCATGGCTGCGGGTCAAGTCATTAGACATACCTCCAAAATTCATCAAAATTCCAGGGTTTGCGAACCCCAAAAATTGAGAAACATCTGTGATCCCTTTGGTTTTAAAGCTTTACCCATACCCACGTGAGGATCCTACCTTGACCTTACCAACCAAAAGGGGGGGATATCAAGAAGTTGTGAGCACCCCAGAATGGTATGGTTGAACTACAGCAATCAAGACCTGTGGATGTCCTCTCGCAAGCATCTAGGTGGAAGCTAATACAGTGTCAACCAACAAAGTAATGGGGATATCTAAAGACAGAGATGTGAAACCTGGTCCTACCATCACTTGCGGTTCATGATGATCCCATAAACCTGGTTTTAGCAGCCATGGAAACATGATTCCCCGGTCATGATCCATGAAATGTTTGGGATACCCTGTCAGGACCGGTGGTCGTACGTGCTGGTCAGAACACACATTGAAACTTTCAAGGGGATTGTGGTTGCCCAACCAGGTATGAAAGCCGCTGCCAATGTGGCCATGACTGTCCCCAAATTCATGGTTGCTTTTCGATACCTCTGTTTCAAAATCATGTTCAATATCAAACTACCCAATTACCCAATATGGGTTTACCAAGATGTCAGCCACAAAACACCGAGATGGTTTTGTTTGAGGAAGGGGTATCCACAAAATTGTTTGTTTTGAAAACCTTACTTTCCCTACTCAAATAGCCACTAAGGGGGTGTAAATCCGCTCTCAGACACACCCGAATGTAAATACTCATCCTCATCCATTTGTGAATATACTATATGTTTCATGGTTAAATCATGTTAAATCCCTATTGGCTCAATTTTCACCATAAAAACAACAACATGTCACTGAGACGCTCCACACGAGGCAATGAGGCACTGGGCCGACCCCGCATCGTCATCGCTGTCCGAACCTTCTTCGAGGTCATCCTGACCCACACAGCAGAAGTACCATGAGAACAAACATGGGGATGGCATGACATACCCATACTCAAATACTCTGCCATTTGCACTGAACAAAGTTTGAAGTTGTTATCACATTGCAAGGATTGAGGTGTAGAAGGGACGGCGAAGCCAGAAATTCACCCAATTATGGTCCAATTTGGAAACTCTGATTTGTTTTCTACTGGTTTCGATTGTTCCCGCAAAACATAGCTCAACAATAAAGCACTTCCCTGCAAGGCAACAAGGTCTATGCCTATGCAGCCATCTAGGCTTTGGTTTCACACGTAAGTCTGAACCACAAGTGGATTGATGATGATTGATGCACAAAGCTTCCCCCTTTTGGATACCAAGTCCTCAACAAGGATATACTGTCCAAAACTCATATCGACCACAGAACACATTGGATAGCGCAACACCTGGACTGTTGAATACTGGAAAAAAACGCCCTTAGAACCTACACAAACATCTGGCCTGTTGTTGTCTGACTTTGTACTTGTACAGAACAGAACATAGAAATGCCCCAAAGAGCATGTATTTCCCTTTTCACCCTGACTATTCTTGAATTTCAGACCTGAGCACTTTCTCTTGGATTACGGGTACATCCTGGGATGTTGGAACATAAATGGGATTGGGTCCAACTAAATATATATATATATATAGATATAGAGAAAAACACATGGACAGAAACATAGGAAAACCAACGGGTGGCCAGAATCAGGCCAGAGGTGGTTCTAGTATGTTTTGGTTTTGCATATATGTATGTATGTATATATGTAGATATATAGGTCCATCTGTGTATACACGTATATGTATATGTATACATTCACACAAAAGTCCCACTGGTGTCTCGTGTTTTGGAACATGTGCACAATGTTCAACAAATTCGAAAGTCCAGATGCCACATACACATTTATGTGCATGCATGCACGTATACATACAGGCATGCATACATGCATGCAGCGTTCCATAGATACATTACTCACATGCATGCATTGCATTTCATTTCTTTTCATTGCGTTCTACGACATTGGATGGATACAACATAATTAATTTAATCAATGTATACATAGTAACCCCCAAACACATGTCGAAAAGCACATTCGTACTCCCAAACAAGAATAGATTTCTTCTGGAAGATTGTTTGGGCGTTGTAAAATCATGGTTGAATACAAAAAAACAATATACTGTAAGACACTGTAAGATGCCTTGAAACAAATCCTGGCGCATGTCACAACGAAGCCCGGGAAGCCGGCCTTGCTGTCCGAATCCCAGGCCACGCCCTCCTCTTCCGATTCCAACTCCTGCAAGGGCCCCCCAGTGATGTTTGTTGGCTTATAAACCACACGAAAGCTAGTTACAAGAATCAAAAACCATAGTGAATTTGGAATTATAAGCCAACTTAGCTATCTGGGGCGCCCCACATTGTATGGATGTTTAGTCAATTTTGCAATAGTGTATATGTTTATACTATATACATATATATCTATATACATATATATCTATATACATATATATCTATATACATATATATCTATATACATATATAAAAATACATAGATATATATCTATATACATATATATCTATATACATATATATCTATATACATATATAAAAATACATAGATATATGTATACATATATATACATATATATATATATACATATATATATATACATATATATATATATACATATATATGCATAGATATATATATATATATATACACATATATATATATATATAATATATACATATATATACATACGTTGATCCAGCTGGACCTTCTCAGGCAAAAACGTGTGGTGTATTTACAGAGCCAAGTATCTTCTTATAAAGTCATTAGCACGTATTTCGTTCCAAAGGGATATCTGTATGTATGTATATATATATATATATAGATATGTATAGGTATAATGCAGTATTTATTCATCAATCCCTATAGATCCAGCCTTACCTTCTGAGAACTTATCTGTGGTATATCTTAGAGGGCCAAGTACCTTCTTAGTAAGTATTTCCATCCATGGAATCCTTACAGTTATGCTGGGATATGTATAGCTATGTGTATACATATATATATATATGTATGACTGTATTAGCAGTATAATACTGTATATATCTGTATATATTTATGAGTGACTATGGATCCAGCTGTACCTTCTGAGGAAGTATGACTGGCACATGACAATGACTTGGGGCTCCCTTCTGAGGAAGTATATCTGACAATATCTGGATCCACGTGTATAACATGTATATATATATACATTATACACACATATATAATTATATGTATATATATAATTATATATAGATGTGTATCGTGAATAAACAATCATATGTTACTATCAACAAATCGAGCACATGACTGGGTGAATTTGCAGCTACATTTCGCTTGATTCCAGGTCAGTGCAGGACCGTGCAGTACTGCATAGTACCATACATAGCCATAATGGATGAAACCTGGAAATGTGGTAAGTGTTTAAATCAATGAATGGCTTGCATCATTTGAACAGCATGGTATTCAGCCACCAAAGATACACCAGAAATGTCACCGTCCAACATCATCCAACCCAACCTGCGGAATGTTTTCTCAAGAAACATCCAGAACGATCCGAATATTCCGTTCACCTGTTCTAGCGAAAATCTGCAATGTAGTGGCTTCGCTTCAAAAATCTTCGTGGGGTCCCAATCTTCGTGGCTACCTCATCTGATTGGTGGTTGCAATCCCAAACAACAATTCATGAAATCAAAATGAAGCAAATTCAGATACCAATCACATCTTTAGGGATTGAAGGGAAACAAACCAAGCCCTCATCATGGTTGATAATGATATTGACCACATATGTTAGAGGTACCCATCAGATCTATATATTGTGTTGGTCAAATCCATTCTTGTTGGTGACCCCCTATGTTTGTTTAAAATATATATATACTCTCCAATAATTTGACATTTAGAACACCTGCCATGAGTCTAGATTTTTCTCCTTGAAACGACATGGGTTGTCCATATTGTTGTGTTCAAATGATATCCGCAAAACTGGTTAAGTTAAATCCTTTTGGTTTTGATGACCTCCTTGAATATTGTTTCATCAATTCACATTTGAGGGTAACATCACCATTGTATCCAGATTGTATCACCACTACATCCCAATGTCGCTTGATTTTGTATCAACATATCCCAACTTAAGTTAGTTAGATCATCGAATCCTCATGTTTCTCATGTTCCTCCTTTAAACTAACATAGATGTGGAGTCTAAGAAAGTAGATCATGGCTTCCAAACCGGTTTCCCCATGGGTTTCCCCATGGGTTTTCCAAATCTTTTTACCCCAGGGTATCTCGCCATCCACCAATCTCCTGCAGGGCTGCCTCTGCCCGTGCGGTGGTTGAACTGGTTGAAGAACCCTGGATGCTGGAGGTGGCAATTCCCGTCAAAAACATGCAAAAAAATGCTGGAAAACAGAGGATCAACGCTGAAAACATGGTGATTTAAACCAATGAACATGGGGAAGAATGGTGATTTCCCAGCAAAAATAGGGGGATTTAACATGATCTAAGTCAGAAACGATAGGGGATCTATAGGTGTTTGATTGTAGCTAAGATGGTTTTCTCTAAGTAGCTCAACAATCTGATTTGTGGTATAGAACTACTACAAATGGTGTTTATAAACCAACAAACGTAACTGGGACGTCCACTTATCACTGCTTTTTATGTGCATCCCAGTGCATCCGTCCAGTTGTAGGATTTCAAGCACTGCGTGGATTGAATTGATCAAGCAGGATTCAAGCAGGATATTCTTGATTTTCATGTTTTTTCAAGTAAATGTTCCAGTCTCAGAAAAAAACAAAAACAAAACACTACATGTTTGTCTTGCAACAAATCAAACACATGCCTTCCTGGCTATTTGCTTTGAGGAACTTCTGTCCCATAACATTTTTTTTTTCCAAAGCACCTCAACCAGATTACAGGAATCATCCATCAAAGTTGAGGAAATCTGGCGGAAAACTGTCCCGCTGTATCAGCTCACAAAAGGGGATAGTGTTTCAGAAACCCTAAGATTGCTGCCCACGTTCACAATGTGAAGGATCCGAACTTAACTGACGTTTCCTCTGAGATGCGTTGGCAATCTTTAGTCTTGAATCATCCAACATAAAAAAATCAGCAGGTGAGATTTTGGACATGTTTAGTACACGTGAGCCATCACAAAGCCGAAAATACCTGCAAATTTTACCAAATAAGTGGGGTATGTATGTACTCTTTTTCTGCTTGGATATGTTTCTGGAAATGACACCGCGTTCCCCCCCATTATGACCATCAAAAAACGCTACAAATTTTGATGAGGACAAAACCATTTGCAAAACCAATGGGACATCCAACCCCTTCCCATCTGCCGCAAGCAACAAACGCCACTGCCACTGACCTTTTTTTTCAAAGAACGCCTTGAAATCAAAGACAAAGCCACAGGATACGACTTCACCAGGCAGGGTCAAAGCATTGAATGTTGGTCCTATTTTGCTCAAGGACTGAAGGGTTTGTTTGCCTTTTTTGAGGTCTGTTTGTTGCAAGTGTCTTGACAAAAACAACAACTTTATTGCTTGTGTTGTCTGCGTTCATGCATTAGTGAAGCATAGATACTGCATAAATGAAACACATGTTCATGGAATTTGACCAGCAGAATTCATAGAATCTACATTCAGGTTGTCCAGCACAAGACATGTAACTTGCAGATTGGCCTTCCCGACCATCTGAGGTGCAGCCAAAAATGAGTGGTTGGTGATGGTGATCATTCGATGATATCTATAGCAAATATGTATATATGTATACATATCACATATCATATATGTAAATACACATATGTACGCACATATTTTCCTGGGTAGCTAGCACAACCTTACAACAACATCACCATACATGATGCTTGGCAAGGGGAAAATGATCAAATATGGTTTGTTTATGTTTGTTTAATCAATTTATGATTTGCAATCTGGGCACTTCTGCCTCACCCTCTGCCCCTGGGTGAACATTTCAATATGAAAGACCCACTGTCTCCCTAAGAAAATCTACCTTCATGGTGGACTTTCCATCTCTATGTGAAAATCTAACGGTGGTTGGCAATTCAGAATTTGTTTCCTGATATTTCGAGATTCTTAGTGAAAGCCCCCATACTTGATCATGACCTCATCATGACTGTAGCCATGAAGGGCGGACCTCAGATTCACAGGCAGTTGTTGATGATGTTACATGTGACCTGTAACACATGATCTTCGGGGGTTTCCATCGGGATTGCAGTTCAAGTTACAATATGTTATAATTATAAGTGCTTTTAACACCAGAGTTGCAGGGGCAAAATATCCCAACCTGGTGGGATAAAATCCCATGGTTCTTCCCATGAAACTCTCCACTAGCCTGAGGTCCTCCTACCGGCTACCCGGTGAGCAGGGACGCTCACCATCCCCTACCTATCGATCTCACCTGATATCAACGGAGACATATTAACTACCGTATATGGCTCATCTGTTGTTGAAAATTTCATTCTTGGGACCTTCCCTGACGTCGCGAAAAGGTTTGCAACCAAGGCCCCTAACCCCACCGAAAGCTAGCTACATCAGAAGTATCCACCAGCAAACAACAAAACGCTCAAGGAACAAACCATCATCGCAAATCATAGTGCGATAGTACATACACTTTGGGTTTATGTCCCCGGATATTGTGACCATCTCACAGAAAGTGCTATATCTTTGCCATGATTCCGAAAAATGACCAAGGTCCAAGTAGAAGTGTGAGGATTAATAGTTCCTAATCATTAATAGGATTAATAGTTCCTAATCATTAAAAATGACCATGGGATTAATAGTTCCTACTGGACCTCCTCTTTAATCCCATGCCACAGGTGAAGAATCCGGTTGTGACCTACACAGCGCGACTGCGCATGGCCATGCTCCAATGCACCATGTCCTGATCCTCGAAAAAATTCATCAAACCTGACCGGTGACCTCCAAATGTATCCAAATGTTATGACATTTCCCTTGAAAAAATGCCATAAATTGAAGGTTTCCTCCATTTTCAGACACCTTTTCAAACCCGAAACCTCCGAAACTCGACACGGCGCCAACATGTGCATGGGGCGTTGCAGCATGACGCACCCGGGACATGCCCTGCCTGAAGATGGGTGGCGGATGTGGTCAGGTTGAAAATCGCTGAGTTGTGTTGCTGTCTGTTCTCTTTTGATGTATATAGATATGCCTATATCATCTAAGGATTCATTTGAAAAATTACAGCCAGCACTGGGGCTATGCCCCAATGTCTTTCGGGATGATTGATGAAGCCCGCATTTTTGGTGACCTTTACAGTACTTTGTGGCTGCATTGTGGTTGAAGGTCTAACCAGAAGATGGCTCTAGGTCAGCTGACCTAGAGCTGTCCCTCTGGACCCTCCGCGGCCAAAGAGCTGAAACAGGAATATGTTTTTAGCCACTTTTTATACCCTATTGCACGTGCTGCACTGTCCTGCGGGTACATAAACCTTGCAAAAGCCTAAAGAACTCCTACATAAACCCTGAACTAACCCCTAAAAATACCTTCAAGAAACTGCAAAGACACACTGATTAAACCCTACATAAACCATAGTGAAACCCGCAAGAAATAAAGTAACCCTAAAGATACCATAAAGAGACCATTAAAAAAAAAACTACATCAACCCTATGAAAGTGTATATAGTGGACTACCTGTGGAGCGAAACCTACGTGCAGCGGGCAAAACTAGATGTTGGAACATAAGATACATATGTTATATGTAATTATACATCATTATATATCGTTCAGACTCCTTAACATGATGACATGGCATGGAGTCTCGTTTTATGTTTGCCAAGACAACACGGGCAAGTCTCACATGTTGCCCAAGATATCCAAAGGGTTGGTATGTTCAACCTCCCTGAAAAATCTGAGTCTCAATTTTGACTATCATCCCTTATCGATTGGACAACATGTAAAAGATACATTGGGTATATGTCCATCGTACCTATATACATACTATATATACATATGGCTATGGCTCAAAAAAGGGTAGGGATCGGTACATGGTGATTCCGACGTATGGAACGAAGGAGTTACACAAATGGTCTCAAATGAAATCAATCTCTTCAAAAGGGTATGGATCGAGGATATGGATCGGGGGTATGGATCGGGACCTTACATTTTGAGCTGCAGCCATATCTTCTATTCTCTTCTATCACATTCACTTCACTTCCATTCCATACATATTGGCTGGTCAATTCCCAGCTTTTGTGGATGAACCCCCATCTTTATTGATTATACCAATACCCATTTGTGGGTGTTTACCGTTCAGCTCGCAAAGCCTTCATTTACTTCCACCCAAACATGAAGGGCTGAAGCCGGTTCCACGTGCCAGCGGCAGGAGTGCTTGGAGGATCGTGGCCCTCCATTCTCAAACATGGCAATTGGAAAACCCTTGTTCAAAAAGCCAAATCATCTCAAGAAATACCTAGCCTATATATATAATATATATATATATGTATAGAATTGTATGTACAGTACTATGGTCATGGTGTATTTGTATTTCTTATATGTAACAAATACATCTTTCGTACTACGGTTTGTCTCAAGACTTCAATGGGTAGAATGAGGCAAGTTATATCTTCCAGGCTGCCACATAGTTAAAACACCGCCAGGTTCGATTGGCTGCCACCAGGTTCCATCATGCTGTCGTCCTCTTGAATCGTCTAACTATGGATGGTAACTACAAAACCAACATGAATGCAATGGAAAACCAGTGATGAACTCAGCAAGTGCAAAACACCGCCCTTATGACACGACGTCAGATATCTATTTGGATCATTTTGGATCAATATCATAGTGCATACAACAAGCCCTGGAGCAATCTGGAATAAACACATCATTCTATCTTCGACATGAATACAAACTCAAAATTGGTCTGTCCAAGAATCGCGCACACCCATTCGATCCACTGGAAAATCATCATCTTACTTGCACAACCCCAAAGGTTTCTCATCGTGTTACCCGTCAAAAAGGCAAGAAATTGAGTGCGCATCCATTATTTTGAGCCCCAAAAACAGAAATCTAAACATCGAACATGGAATCTCCACTAGCTTCAGCTATGATCCTCCACCATCCTTTTGTTTCTTCGCCCCTCAGGACACCATCCGCGGCTGCATGCGTTTGGGCTTGGGAGGCGGTGGCGGGGTGCGGGCGCTGTGGCTGGCGCTAGCGCTGCGATAGGCCTGGAGGACCATCCCGGGCACATGGGGATATTTAATGATGATTTTTCATGGGGAACTAAGTTGGGCTTAATAGGATTTAATGGGGTCTAATGGGATTTGATGGAATTTAATAGGATTTACCCAGAGTCAATGGTTTTATAAGTTCTAAGTATGATTGTCAACCACTTACTAGGCGGGAGAATCCAGGTAAGGGCTCAAAATGTGACGAACTCCTCCTTAGAATATGTCAAACCGGTCCACGTTTTGTCCAACATCCAAAACCATGTACTTCGATGTGCTTAGAATTTAGAACATGTCTATATTGAAAACTCTCGGAGCCACAAATGAAATGTTTTTCTAAACAAAATCTGCGAAGTCTCGATGTTTTGGAGCAGCCTACGAGTTGACGAATGCCCATCTCATGGGGATTCAACCAACCCTCATCAGACGGTCACCAAAAAATATGTCGGCTTCAGGGCGACTCTGGACCACCAACAGTGATCTAGTCATGGGATAACGAACTGTACCGAACTTCAGGGCTACTTCCAACAGGAATGAATGTACCAACATCGGGGTGACAAGGTGTTTGTAACCTATATAAATGTGGAGCCCCCAAGTTATAAGTTGGTTTATAAACCCTATTATCTATAGTCATAAGTATGGTAAACCATAGCTATTGGAGTTACAAACCAACTTAGCCATCTAGGGGGCACCACATTGTAGTCTATAGCCATAATCATGGTCAACTTGATTTCTCTTATGTAAGGTTCTGATAATCAAATCAGCCACATTGCTAGGATTTGCAAAGACCACTGTAATAAAATCATGATTTACTACTGGCTTGAGAGCGGTCATCATAAATCAAAGGCAATGGTTGAGCAGTTGATCGAGGTAAGGCAATATTAGAGCATTAAATCTAAGTAAGTTAAGTAAGTGCTAAACAATAACAATGTAGGCGCTAGAAAATGCGTATGTAAATTTGATAAATCATCCAGTCTACATGCGGGTGATTTACCTATGCAATGTTTGATTACTGCGGGGAAATTGGAAAATGGGCAACAGAATCAACAAATCCAATCTGAAAACTTAAAATGGGAGTTCTATGGGTAATTATGTACTAGGACTAGGAACGAAAAGGAATCAATCGCTGGGCTGGTTTGAGTTGATTTGCAGGAAACCCTATTTTGTTGCAATTCGGCAATTCTGAGAAACGAGGGCTTGTCCTGAACCGAGAACAATAAAGAATATATGACTTGCAAGGGTTCAAACAGTTGCCCTTGAGACGATCGTTCACCGGGTCAGTTATGCGGGTGGTCGATCACGGTTTTATCATCCAAGTTTTCGAAGCGAATAGATGAACACTGGTAGCAAACACATAATCAACACAAATTAAACATCAACAACAGATCAACATAGTAAATAAAGAAAAAACACATAATCCCTATGGATCCAGCCGAACCTGAGGAAGTGCAACTGCGGTATGATGACTAGTATGATGACCAGGGGTGATAAGTCCCTTCGAGAAGGAAGTACTAGTACTTGGATCCGTAGGGAACAAAACATAGTCATCATGATGTGACCCCAAAAAAAGAAAGAAAAATGTTTCCAGGATTGTATAGATGATATCTAACATATATATGTATATATATATATATACATATGATATGTGTGTCATCATATTTCCAGGTGTTCAACTTGTCTCTCTATTTTTGGGATGCTTTGTAGTAACAACATTTGTTGTTTCACCCTGCCCAGCCCTTGATACCCAGCAGCCTCTCGCGGAGCTTCAGTGAGACGAGCCGCTGGAGGAGCTTGCCCGATTGGAGTACCTCACCGGTGGTTGCGGTGGTTACCAAAGCTGCTGGTTTTCCCGGGTTTTCCTGACATAGCTATGGAATGCTGTGGAAAATCATCAGCATTGTGTTGGTAAAACTTCCTGCAAATATGCAATTTCCAATAGCGTTTTTTCATTCAAAACCCCAGGGTTACTATTCAAGAGGGCTACTATTCAATGAAGCTGCCCTGACACCCTGACATTCTGAAAAATTAGGAAAACTTCCAAAACATACCCCAAAGCATTCGAAAAACGTCCAAAACATTCCAAAAAATACCCGCAAAAACTTCCAAACACATTTCAAAAAGATTCAAAAAAGTTCCAAACAGTCCAGAAACTTCCAAGAAAACACTAGCCCAAAAGTACCGAATCATTCCCCCAAAAAACAAATCATTCCAAAAAAATCCAAATCATGCCAAAAAAATCCAAAACATTCAAAAACACACCAAACTCATATTAGAAATAAAACGATTTTTTGGGAATGTTTTTGAATGTTGGTCTGACATCAGAAATTGAGTGAATAGTACCCCTGTCGAATGGTGCCCCGTCCTCATTATATAAAGATTGGTATGATGAATTACCCGGGGTTAATATCAATTTGAACAAATGCAAAGCATCCGCCAATTTGCGTGATGAATCAATCACCCCGACACTTGTCCATTCCAAGCTATTTTGGGAAGTCGTCCAAGCCATTGAGCAGGTTCATTGGTGGGTTGAATATAAGCAAATGTCAAATAACATGTATATCCGATAAAACAAGGAGATAACAAGTAACAAGAATACATTAACTGGTATGTTGAATAATTTGCCTACAAACATCACGTATATAGATCCCTATCTACACGTTAAGGATTTTTGAAGGTACTATGGCACTATTCAATATGTTGCACTTGGGATATGATTTCCGGGGGAGGTTCACATTCTGAGGAAACATTTGGAACCCATAGGGGTGGAGATATTGGTGGGAAACCTCTTCCACAACAATCAGGAGATTGATCAGACTCTGAAAATCTATATATCCTCTGGTAAACGTTTACATCACTA
The DNA here is from genome assembly GCA_003297045.1 of Symbiodinium sp. clade C Y103. Lineage (NCBI taxonomy): Eukaryota > Dinophyceae > Suessiales > Symbiodiniaceae > Cladocopium > Cladocopium sp. clade C. Next base: position 98,272 of record BGPT01001063.1, read on the forward strand.
TGGAAAATCACCATATTTTAATGGGAAAAACAACTATTTCTATGGCCATTTTCAATAGCCATGTAACAAATTTTCCGCTATTTCAATCCAATTGCAGTTTGGTTCACTAAACCACAGGAAGCCTAAACCAATCTCCGCCACGAATCCAATTGTTTTGTTTGCCTAGCTATACCAACTTACCTATCCTCTAACTGTTCATAAATCACAATTTCACTATCCCCATATTTTCTCTGAAAAAATCAGAACAACTTCCCTCATATTTTTCAGGGTTTTTTATCTCAATTGTCCAGCAATGTCGGTGGTTAAATGGAGGTTTCCTAAAATAGGGGTACCCCCAAATCATCCATTTCAATGGGATTTTCCATTGTAAACCATCCATTTTTGGGTACCTCCATTTTAGGAAACCCCCATTTCCACCAGTTTTGATGCTTAAATCCTCATCGGTGGCTCCCGGCCTTGCCGCCGCACCATGCCAGCCGTCGCAGTCCAGGGCCGAGTCCAGGTACGTGTCCAGGGCCGCCTCGGATGATGTCTTTGGGAGAGGAGTTGGGGCCAGTTGCATCAAGGTAAATTGACCAGTAAATGGGGATTCAATCTTTTAATTCTATCTAACCATCATGGAATAGATATATATATATATATAATCGTATGATGATGATGATGATGATGATGATGATGATAACCACCAACAATGGATTTGGGATGTATGATATATGCTTGTCAAAGGGACCTAACTTAACATAGTTGCCAAGGTCAATACATGGTATCTTGGGGGTATGGTCATCCATTTCATAATGGGGATCCAAACACAATAGGTAGATCCTATTCATGGATTGATGATCATCTCCAAATATGGGCAATTCAGCCAAGTTCTTACCACGGCTATGGATCCAGATGACCTTCCTTCGAGAGGAGGGACACATCACCCCTAGTCATCATACCACAGTCATACTTCCTCAAAAGGCTGGATCCTTAAGGCTTAAATTTATATGGATATGGGTCAAAACCCTGTTAGCCTCGGTACCATAAAGTCGCTGGTTAACGGATGGTTATTCCCTCAAATATAGTAACAATGCGTTTTGACCCATCCCCATTATCTGACTATTTGTTTGATTCTATATACTTGTGTGAATGTTCCGAAGGTGAATTATTCAACCAATCAGACATACAGGAAATTGTGTAGAGACTGGATATGGCACAATGAATGGAAAATCAGTTTGTTTTGTTTTACCCAAAATTTTACTGTGCTGTGCTTGGAGTGCTTGGAGGCTCTTTAGGAGAAGAACATGGCAAAAAGATATCAAAACAAATACAAAAAATAATAGTGATCAAAATACCTGCAACAGGCAGCAGTAATGACTCTGGTGGGGTTAGGATACAAAAAGGAATACATGCTTTGGGATGCTTTGGGAGGATATGGTGAAGCATTTCTAAATAATGTGATTGTGTGAGGACTATATAATTCCCCAAACATCAATGATCATGGAACCGTCTGCTGGCGAAGCCATTTCTTCTCCCGAATTAACATGTTTCATGTTCATGACTTTTGTTCCTTTCTGGTGGATGAATGATTGATAATTCATGTCCGATTCAAATGGTTGAGATTAGTGAAGAACGCCACAAGTTTCAAACTCCATCCATTTCAAGCCACGGCAACCACACTTTGTCTGAGAGCCTTCAAAATGACTGAATCTGGAGACCAGTGACATCATGGGAGTCCCAATGGTTACAGTACATCAGGTGGACCATTTGGCCAAAATTGGTCACGAACAAAAGGCATGGTGCTCTAAAACCCCCCAAACTCCTCAACTAAATGCAATTTTTGATCCATTCCCTCACATGTCAGTGGTTTCAGGGTCAGATCCAATTTCATCCGCGCTGCGCGAAGCGCGCTTTCTTGAAAACGCCGGAAGTCCTGCTTTGGAAATGCCAGTTCAGATGTCTCTAAAGGAGGTGTGGTGGGATTTTGGGGAAGTCAAAGATGGGTCAAACACACGGTTGTGGTATGTGGTGCTGGTTTAAGGTCGGTTGAAGTTGAAGGGGTTAGATATATCTGTTGAAGGGTCGGTTGAAGTTGAAGTTATATATATATATACATAGTATATACTGTATATACTGTATATACTGTGTAATGTGTATATATACATATATATATATATACAGTATATATATATACAGTATATATATATATACAGTATATATACAGATATTTTGCCCCATTGTGACTATCTTTGGATTTTCACAGAGGGTTCCTTTGGTACTTGTAGGCAAACCAGTCAACCAATGCTTCAATGGGCATGCCGTTGGTATAGCTCATGGTTTTACTGCACCTTGCAGTAAACCAACAGGTTGCTATGCACCATGGCCCATTTGTAGAGGATTTACCCTCCGGTAATCAAACGTGGCAATTGGAAATCCCCTATAAATGGAGGTTTTAATGGGAAAATCCCCTATAAATGGTGGGTTTTCCATTGCCACGTTTGATTACAGGAGGGTACCTATTTTAAGGCTGATTCTTCATACCTGGAGCTGGTAGCTCGCTGGTTTTCATGCATATGTCGTTGATCATAAGGCTGAGCCAGGGCCTAAAAGCACTTCACTCACTGAACGTAAAGTGGGCATGACTCGCAACTTGGGTTAGCGAGTCAGAACAGGTTTGATTTCAACGACTTGGAGGACTCATCCTTGAGCTGCCCCAGTTTTTCCAAATTAGTATACACTCCATACTTGAATTCCAACTATATAATATTCAAAAAAAAACAGACCAACTATGCTTGCTTTTCCAATTGTGTTTTCCAGAATTCTGATATGGCAGTGTGGAAAACAAAAGAGCAAAAACGGATGCAATTCTTACTTTTGCAGATGCCCTACGGATGGAGCATTTGCCAATGTTTACCTAAAATGGCACAGTTGTGTCGGTCAGTAGGGGTTTGTCTGAAAATAGGATATGTGAAGCTTGGCTATATGGATCACATAATATCCCACAAAAAAATCATGAAATCACATACACATCACTATACATATACCTCTGGAAGTACTTCCTGAGCTGGTACAAATCGTCCCCCAGTCATCCTAGCCCAGTCACTTCCTCAGAGTACTGCTGGATCCCTAGGGACTATATATATATATAGATAGATACATATGTATGGTCATATATATATATATACATATATATATATACATATATACATATATATATATACATACATGTGTAGTATGTATATATATATATATATATGCGTTTGCAAGTGTTGTTATAAGTAATAACATTCCATCATATCCCATCAAGTCGCAAATCAATCGCTACTTTCTACTTCAAAAAAATCATCAACAAATCACCTCACAACCCATCCAAAATATAAATTAAGTCGCTATTTGTTGCTTCAAAAATCCCCGTGTTTGATGACGAAAATCTCCATCCTCCTCCCCACCTGCCGCCACCGGCTCCTTGCAGCTGCGGGTGCCGGGGCCAGGACCGTGCTCCTGGCGATTTTCACCAACAAACATGGAGATTTTGCCATGAAAAGTGGTGAAACGTGACGAGTTCATCATCCAAAAAATCATTGGGTTAGTTCAAGGGATTCTTTTGACCGGAAACCATATTTTTTGCCTCCAAAATATGGGTTTATCCGATGTTCCCTTCAACCAATCAATTGAAAATTGGGATTTCACCAATGAATATGGGATATAATATGTGATACACTGGGCATTGAACTGAGTTTTTTTTCCCCGGGGAATATCGTGGAGCTATGATGGGAATCATGGGTACTAACTTGATATGATCCATTTGTGTGTCTGAAAATTGTGTATATACTACAAATTATCATCCTTCATATAATTCTATTTGCAACACTCCCATATATAGATACATAACATTTGTATATTTGGAGCAACTAATTGGATGTACTCATATGTATGTATGTATAAGTATTTATACTAGTATACTCGGGGGTTCAGCAGCAATTCAGTCTTGCATGGGTCAAACATGTGGCACCTGTAGCCAGCCTGCGAAGTCAGTAGTTGGATAACCCCATAAACAAACGAGAACTGTATAAGAACCATGACTAAATTGAAACCCATGTGTGCCCTTGTAACCAAGGTCGGGACACTTACCAGCCATTGTTGCTAGGCAATTTCACTGAAGTGGTCATGGAAAAAAGTATGTATAAAACCGGAAATAAACAGAACACCTGCGTGCATTTTACAATGTGGGGCCCCAAAAAAGATAGCTTAATTAAGTTGTGCAAATAACTCCAATAACTAAGATTTCTGATGCTTATAACTCTAGTTAATAGATGTTAATAGGGTTTATAAACCAACAAACATCACTGTGGAGCCCCACATTTTGGAGATCCTTTCATGACACGTATTTTCCACAACGTCTTGCTCCGTGATTTCTCAATTAGAAGGATGGTCCCAGTTGCTCGCTTCCGGCCACATAGCTAAAGCTGAGGCATACCCATACCCTGCAAAAGACATAGTGTGTATCTTCGTAAATCTGGATATATGTATAATATATACATACATATACATGTATATATATATATGTGTTTTTTGTATACGTATATACATCATGTTGTATATATATATATATACATATGTATATATATATATATATATTAGGATGATACACATATATATATATGTATATATGTTTCCTATACGTATATACATCATGTTGTATATGTATATATATATATATATTAGGATGATACATGTATATATATACATATATATATATACATATTTATGTGTATATATATATATAGATATGATGATGATATATATACTATAATATATATATATATATGTGGCTATACATGTTCTCCAATGTTCCGCCAGAGAAAATGTTGAAAGAATACGGTAAATTGTCAACTATTGACCACTCAAACAATCCTGAAAGTCAGGATGGACGATTGGCACTTCCCCTGCTCAAAGTTTTAACTTCCAGTTGTTGTCCAACCAAATTTCCCATTATCCCCAAGAGGCTGGAACCATATTTTAGGGAATGACTCCGGAATGACTTCCATTCATTGTCCCAACAAATTACCATTGTTCCCCACTGAAAACACTAGAACGAAACATAAAGAAAGCCTTACCCTCTGGTCCTCAAAACTGGCAATGGAACATCCCAGAGGTTTACAGCTGGGCTGGCAGCATCATCTATAAATTGATGACCACGGTACATTACCTCCAAAAAAAAACGGCATCCGGAAGATCAAATCCCCGGCTACGATGGCCCCTACCTTGGCATCCGGTCCAAGAGCACCTGCACGGCTGCTTCGCGTGCCGCCTGGCGGTGCTGGGCCCTTTGGTGGCAAAGCCAAACAATGGGGATATGAACTGCCATGAATTTCATGGAATTCCATGAGAAAAGGGGGATGGAGATGAATTGGAGACTTTGGGATGCATGGGGATCCCTAAAGCTGTGGAGAATTTTTCAAGCGGAACCAATACCAGAATTGTGATTTCACCAACTCCAATATGGATACATGAGGATAGTAACCAGAAAGAAAGGGGATATCATAGCAAAAACATGGAATGTTTCACTATAATTGGATATCCATTGACTTTATCCATTGACATATCCCACTGATACCATGGCTATCATTTGTCATGGTGGTATTCACTAGCAATCATGGGGATATGTGGGAAGAGTGCCTGGCAATGAGGGTACGAACCAACAATCAGGAGGTTTTTCTGGGTTCGTCCAAAGATTGGCTATACCCTCACAATTGCCAGTCTTATAGGGAACATAATGGCTAACACGTGGATTTGGGGGTTCCCGATGTTCAGACGACCAACATGATAAAGCCATCTAGCCACAATTTGCCGCGGATTTTCTGGATCAATAATGGAGATATCAATACAGTCCGAGTAGTGTATAAGAATTCACTGTATAAAAATTTGAGGCACTCGGGCTCGGGTCCAATGCGGGTTGTATATTTTCAGCTATACCAAGGCCATAATACTTTAAGAATTTGAGGGACCCTGGGATAGGACTGCCAAATTCTTAGTTTTCAAAAAATAACTCAAAAAAGAAAGAGAGAGAGAGAGAGGGAGAGAGGGGGGGAAAGAGAGAGAGAGAGAGGGAGAGAGAGAGAGAGAGAGAGGGAGAGAGAGAGCCCAGCTGCAAGCAACCAAGGCCGGAAACCAGCGTAGCTGGAACAGCTATCCCGGATTCTGGCAGCGACAGAGCCCAGCACGGCTGCCAGCCAAGTATACATATTCCGTATCGGTCCTTCAATACTAAGTTAAGAATCCGATAAGAATTTGAGGGGGGCTCACATTGTTTATCTCCAAAATCCTCGATAATTGAAATTAAGAATTTGAGGGACCCTAGGCTTGGAGCTTTCGGATTCTTAAACCACTCTCAAGCTGTATGGATTATGTGGTACACCCAATTTCATAAACCATCCCCGTCCCCAAATGCACTGTACAAATGCACTATAAATGGATGGTATAAACTCTCCAACACTGGATCTTTATTCTTGGGTGTACCACATTACACGATATCTGATTCACCAGCCTGAAAAGTTGGCAAAGTTTGGGGAATCATTCCAGATCAATGAGTTGGCCACCTTGGATACCAACAAACATCACGGAACCGGGGGGAACCACCTTGGATGGATAGCTATGGAAAATAGCATGTTTATAGGTGAATTTCTGATGATTTACCTCTATCAATATTGGTGCCTTTCCAGAGCTTTGTTAAATTTCCAGAGGAAGGGTTCATACCTTTTCAAGGTCAGTATTTTCACAATATCATGTTTCTGTATTTCTATGTATTTCTATATATCATTATATATTATTATGAGGAGCTCTAATAGATTATAACAACCATCTATAGATGAATTATGAGTTAAATCTATAGACTTATAGATCATTTATAGATGAATTGTGATGAATTATGATCATAGCATAGCCTCTTTCATCCTAATCCCATGTATTTCCAACATCAAATCCCCAAGCCCCAGGCGGCCTGCGCAGATTGCCCCAAGGCCGCCCCTTCCAGGCGTTCGCCCTGCGTGGCGGAGCCTTTCAGCACCACTGTGGCATACCACGGCTCTTCGGCCGATTGCCTGGAAGGAATCTCCCCCGGAGTCGGGAAAAAAAGGCTGGAAAGGTCCAAATTTTGGTCGCAAATCCATGCTTTAAATGTCCCAATTTTGAAAAATCACCTACGTCTATGGATGATAGAAGCAGCAAAACTATTGGGATATAATCTATAAACGATGGTTGATTGATGATAAACAAGAGTTCCGGACAAACAATAATCCATGTGGATCCAGCCGTACCGTACCTGAGGAAGTATGACTGGGCCATGATGAGTGGGGGGTGGTTCGTACCTGTTCAGGAAGTACTTGGATCCATGAAAATAAAAGTAATTCAGTGATATATATATATATATACATATTATATTATAGGGATAAATAATAGATCTGAATTCAGGGTCATTGGGAGACAATGAGGATATGATGGGAATACAATGGGAATACATTATAAACCAATAAAATGATATGAGTGTGTCTGAAAATCGGGTATACACCAAAATAATGTTCTAATTCAAAAAATGATGCTAAACCCATTGGATTTTCAGGTACTATATTTTCAGATAAAACCATATTGTAACCATGATTTACAGGGATTATAAGTTATAACTTCTAACCCTGACCCTTAAAAATAGCTAAGGGAATTTCATTGATGAATGTTGGTTGGTTAATGATAGTATCATTGATATATTGGGAATCACCAAACAAAAGTTGTCCTTTTTCTTGACATGGAGTGTTCAATTAATGCAAGGTGGTACCCCGCAGTTAGCTAACTTGGTTTGTAACTCCAATAAGTGTTGGCAGTGTTGGCTCTATGGTAGATATAAACATCCGATTATAAATCAGTTACTGGGGGTCATCATCTCAAAGCGGGTGAATCATCTAATTCAACAGCCTGGAAGAAGGCGACTATTCACGAAGGGTGCCTCCCCCCCAGCAGACTGAAATAAGGCCAACCATAACGATTCCATCCGAACCAAATGTTTCATGCAAATGTTTAGAGATATATTTCCGACATACGGAGTTTCACTTTTTTGGGGGTATATAGTAGTTTGGGTATTCCTTACATATAGCCGTCTTGATCGGAAGAATTATGATAAACGATAACCCACGGGATGAAGAAGGATTCCAATTTTTTTGAGACAACCGCACATTATAAAATCATATGTGGACATTGAGATAAGTGCCGTTGCCTTATATACCATTCACCGTTCCGGTAGATTTGCCAGTGTATACACCCCCAAATGTAATCTAACCCTCTAGCAAACAGATTGATATCAACCATCATTATTCACTGCTGAAGTCCCCATAAGTCCCTATGTTTCATGGTGAAATCCCAATGCTTCACCATTTTTCATAGTCCAATGCGGGCCAGCTAAGGTAAACTATATTGACAACTTGTTCAACATTGCTGTAATCTTCCATTTATTTACAAAAGGTTACACCGGATATATCATGATAAATCACCATGTTAGTGAATTAATGTTAATTAATCCTCCATTTTTGTCAGCTGCGCCTAAAAATGATCTGCTCTTTGTACTCTTCCTTGGCTGACGTGATTCGACAGAGACATGGATCAGCTATGTGTCAATGGGGGATACCACCAAAATGGCTATAATTATTGGGAAAAAAAATGATAATTCAATATATAATATAACATCATCAAATAAGGAGGTGCCATAGGGTAGTGTATTGTACCAAATATTGTACCATAGTTTCAAACAAACCCTCTGCAACGTCCTGGAAGATGTATGATCCACAGCCCATCAGGTCCTGTTGACAGTGCGCCACTGGGGCTCCACTGATGCGGCGTGCAATTTTGTGACGCTCTCATACCCCCAGTCACAACAATTTCTTGTTCTGGAAATAATAAATGATAATCCGTATTGACTTAGGTAATAGATGGTAATTTCTATTGAACCATAACTAGATGTTGAGTCCCTACTTTTTGCAGTACCATAGATGGGTTTGTCTGAAAAATTATGGGAAAACCCCAGTGATCCCCAGTGCATCCACTGATGAATCATGCTGTTCCCCATCAAAACTAATAGTTTATGATATTTTATGCACGTCCCCATTTTTTAAACCATCCAATATGTACGGGTGAAGAACGGGAACAGAAACTTACAACACTATCGGTTTATGGGTGACAAATCATAGCAATTTAGACCCTTCCTAGGTACTAGAAACTTTCCAACTTGGTCACCCACTTGAATTCTAAGGATTCTCATGCATTGCAAGACGCATGTCAAACAATAGCTTGATGGTGGAAGCTTATGTATCATCATGAACCACCTTGGATTCTAACTTTGAAAGCCTAGTGGAAGTTTGTATCACCTCCAACCAACATGTTTCGCATCTCAGCCCGCATCTTGCACAAGCTGCTGGTGGGTTGGAAGCAAAGCTATCCTGCTATCCAGACGTTGCCACCGTTACCGGTCACTGGATCAAGGGAGACATGGTGAACGAGCGAAGCACAACGTCGTTTACCAATGGACTCACAAAAACTGTGATTGTTAGTTGTTCATAATCCGTTTTTTTGAACATATTGGGCCATGCCCGAATCTACTGGAGACTACGGGTTTGGAAGCCAAATGTGGGGCTTGCCTGTAGTTTCACTAAGATGATCACTAAGAACAATTCGGGAAACCAGCGTGGTTTGGGATTCAAGTATAATGATGACAAAACCGCTGTTCATTGGGAGAGAGGAAAACTACTGTGCTTCAAAGCAGAAAACCATCTGTCAAGGGGTAAATGATTCCACCAAATAGTTTCTGAAACGATGTTGGTAGGAATCTGAGTCGAATTTGTAGTCCATGATGTTTCAAAATAACCAGCCCATCTGCGGTTGCCAGGCCCATCTTCCGGGACGCTTGGTTCGAGAAGAAGGGGATTCCCGCCCCGGGAAATTTGAAGCTGGTAACGTTTCCATTTCCAAAGGAGCGAAAGGACCAAAAATAGCAACCACTTCGCCATGCTTTCTCGACTTCACCTTTGACCCAGCCTGAAGTTTACGGAGACGCATGAAAACCGGTTCACCGGTTTTCACACCTGGCGGATGGACGAGGGATTAAAAGGGGTTGTTCAAAGCTTTCAGACGTCATTGATTTTACAATTATACTGGGTATTACTGGGTTCTAAACCACTGTATCCCAATTAATATCAATGAATGTGGGTAAAAAAAACAGAAACCATCCATTTGGGAATGGTTGGAATCCCAGCTATAAAAATGGTGATTCATTGGGGATGGTTCATGGCTTTGCTTTACCAACTATGGCTATCAATATTGCCAATCACTTGCGATCCGTGGGATGATCCTCATAATGGTTTATAAACCACTATAATACCTATAAGTAGGTTTATAATATATCACAAAACGTGGGCTTGTTTCAGATGTTATAAGCCAATTAGAAATAGTCAGGTAACTAGTCAATATAATGTTGGTAAAACAAACATAAGCCATCCTCCAAATCACCATTTTTATGGGTTCTATATAAACCATTCCCAAATGGGTGGTTTATGGCCTTGTTTTACCCACACTACTTGGGATAACTATGGCAACTATGGTTCATACTCGATATATCATGTATCTATGGCTGATGTGGTTATATATATATATACCCTCTGGTTATTTAACATAGCCATGGAGAATCCCGGAACTAAATGGAGGTTTCTAGCTGGGAAAATCATCCAAAATTCACCAGCTATTCCATGGCTATGTTAGATAACCAGAGGGTAATCCATGTCCATCCATGGCCCAAGTCGAGGCCCGAGGCCTGCGCTGGATGCCTTGGTCACCCGCGGAGGCACCGTCTTGGCGTGCCGCAGCACCCGGGGGATCAGCGCGATCCGCCGCTGGTCCTGGCATGGAGGAGATTTTTCCAAGGAAAAGCATGGGAGAAAATGCTGGGAAATGCTAAGGAAATCATGGGAAATTGCTGAGAAAATCATAATTTAAGTGATTTTCGGATAAATATGGCAGGTGGTTTTCATATGGGTTTGAGTGAACATGAGTAAAATATGGGTGTAAACATGGGGTTAAACTTCAGTGGAATCGGGTTTTAGACCCAACATAACCCAACATAACCCAACAACAACAACAACAACAACAACAACAACAACAACAACAACAACAACAACAATGAGTTTTGATATGGTAAAACTGAGTTGACGTTTATCGATGTTTTGGCAAATAGTGGTTTGAAGATGGAAAACTTCGCGAACAAAATGGTTGATCTATCTTTCTTAATGGACACTTAACTACTAAAAACATGGAAAATGATGGGTAGTTGTGGGGCATCAACCAGCAATCAGTTGTCATGGGGCCATGTGGTGATGTGTACCAGCAACTAGCAACAAGTACATAGGTTTGTATGTGGTTTGATCAAAGATGTTCCGTCTAAGAACCAGACTTGGGATTCAACATGATGTGATTTATGTTTGAACCCATGCAACAACGGGTCATTTCTGGACATGGGGCCCATAATGTTCCATCAGGATGTTTACTTGTCAAACATCTGATTGGTTTGCTAATCCAACTTGTTGGTTCTTAAACCACCGATCTGCAGACATTACAAGAATTCACCAGCCTGAAAAGTGCTGCCTCTTACGGGCCGTTCAAAGGGGCGGAAGCCCCAGCCGTAGCCAAATGTGAACCCCAAGCCCCAAGCTCCACGCTGCAAGCTCCAAACTGATATTCAGTGAGGAAATTAACTACGAATTTCTGCACTGCCGAACATGCCGCATTTGCCAGCTTTGCCAATCGTTGTCGTTCTTGAAAAGGATGGTGATTCAAAGCCGTGTCTTCCTGCCATGCCCTCCATGTCTTCCAGGGAACCTCCGGCAAACCTGTGAGTTGCTTATCTGAAGAAGGGATGAAATCAAGCAATGAGGAAATCACAATGTCCTGCCGTGGATAAGAAGGTCTACCCCTCAGGCCTGAAGTCCAGCTTCCATGACCAAATGCCAACAGGGCACTGACTTTTCCATATGGCACATCCGGTGAAAGGTCCTCTGCCGCAAGACTTGTGTCTGAAGATAGAACTCACCTTCTCACTTTGTTACGATCATGTGACTCCCATTTCGTTTGACTTCATCGATGTCAGAAGGTTGGTTTTCAGAAACTCCAATCCAGTCATTCGTTGCCTGAAAAGTTCTGCCATTTGGGGATAGGTACTCCAATCCAGTTTCCATCATTCCAGCGACTTCAAAAAACCTGAGGTCGCAACATTCATCCAGATATATCTAATATATCCCCATTCTATCACATGATATCCCCCATTGTATCCACACGGTTTATCAATAGAAATGTCACGTTTTTCAACAGCTTAAATCCCACAGTTTGGTTCTGAGAAACATCCTACAAGGCGGCCCCCCCCCAGCTATAAGTTGGTTAATAAACCCCATCAACTAGAATGATAAGTATCATAACCCATAGCTATGGGAGTTGAGTTGTAAACCAACTTAATGAGCTATCATAAATCAGCTTCCCATATCCCATGAAGTCACCATTTTTCTTGGTTTCATCACCATTTTATCCATTTGTCTATGGGTTCTCATAACTCTTTGGGGGGCCACACATTGTTTGACTTCTTGGTTTTACGGATTTTATGGATCCCGCGGCCTTGCCAGGGACCCATGCATGCAGCGGCGGCTGGGAGGCATCGAAGGTCAACAGGCCCTCGGATTCTAACTCCTTCGACAGGGACGAAGGTGATGTTTGTTTCCCAGGGGTTGGTACCCTGGGTAAACTAAGAGTTAATAGCTAAAGATGTGGAAAAGCTACGGTTTCGGAAAAATATCATCAATGGGCTAAATTGTCCAAGATTTTCCATATCTTAGGTTAACTGGAGGGTAAATGTCCCAATCTTTAGGGAAATCCCTGGTGTTTATGGGAAAAAAATGGTAAGTATGGGATCATGGAGATGCAAGGTGGGGCCCACCAACGGTAGCTAAGTTGACTGATAAGTTGATTAACCTTTGGGTTTATGGAAGATATAACGAACTAGTTGATGGGGATATAATTAAACCAACAATCATAACTAGGGGGCCCCACCCTGTGGTAAATGTCCAATTTTTCTGGAAATCCCTTGTGTTTGAAAGGAAAACACACACATGGGAAAAAAATTGGATATATATATATATATATATGGATATATAATGGTGAGATAGTCTATTGAAATCAGGGGTTGGTAAATGTGCTATAGCTGACTTGTCACATCACCCGACTAAAAAGGGGATTGTTCATATGATCTGTCATCTGCAACAAATACTTTTTCAAGTAATGTGAAGATAATCTCCGAGACAGTCACGAACCCCTGACCAGGGACTAAGAAAACCATGTACAATCATTTGTGGCATACTCGAAATCATAATTGGCGCTAGCAACAGCCAAGACATGTGGCCGGTGTTGCTATCCCGAAACATGGTCCGTCAATTTGGTAAAGGTATCTATGTTATGGCGCCGTGACTCCATTTCTTGGTGTTCCTGTGTTGTCCTCCAGTTGCTCACCTAGGCAAGAAGGAGAACAACTATATCTATGCTGGTTGAAAGGGTTGGAACATAGAATAGAACTGCCTTGGTTTGAAGGGATATGGGGAAAAAAAACTATAGAACCGTTCAAACTTGCGTTCACCCAAATAGTTGCTACTCTCTGGTGATCTAGCCCGGCAATTGGAAAACACAAACATGTTCATGAGAAAAATATGGGAACCTCATATACAAATGATTAGAAGAAAAAACACCTGAAAACTACGACGACATCCAGACTTGGCAAAGTTGTTTTCCGAAATTCGAGCTTTTGTTGTTTAAAAACATGTAGAAACTCAGAAGCATGACATCAATCAAGCTTACCCTCCGGTGTCATCAAACAAGGCTTGCTAGAAAATCCGCCATGTTCCCATTCAAACTTGCATTGAGTTCGGGGATTTCCCAGCTTGTCAAGTCGGCGCCCTGAGGGTTTCCTTCAGCATCAGCTTGGAGATCTTATGCTCCACGGATTGCTTCAAGGTAACCTCAGGGAGGCGTGGAGGTTGCCGTCATCCTGGACTTGACAACTAGATAGAAAACAGTGCATTTTGAAGTAGAGATGTGTATGTATATATATATATACAGTATATTATATACACGGGATGTGTATGTAACATATGTATAAGTAAACATTTTTGCATCATTGAACCATGTATTTGTGTTGTCTATATATATATATATTATATATATATAGTATATATTATTATATATATTATAATATATACATATATAGTATATTATATATTATAATATATATATATATATGAATAATAATAATAATATATATATATATTATATATATATATATATCATATATATATATGTATATCATATATATATATGTATATCATATATATATATATCATATATATATGTATATCATATATATATATCATATATATATATATATATATATTGTATATAAATATATTGTATATAAATACATTGTATATATGTAATATTATATATAGAATATAACATACATGATATTATATATAATATTGTATATATAATATAACATACATGATATTATATATAATATTGTATGTGTATATATATATATATTATACAGTTAAAATAAGTTTAAAGTATGCGTCACTACTTCTATGTAGTACGTAACCATCCCATTCAGACTTCAAACGTCCTTGCCTGTTGTCAAGCTGCGAAAAGTAAGGTGGGAATGCCACTATTCTGAAGGGTTAGACCCTTCTTTAGCAAGACCAATTTGTCATCATCCCCAAATTCAAGGGAGAAGTAAACTCAATGGATCGACAAGGAAAACACACGCAAATTACTGACTTGGCACACCCAGGAAAACCATATGCGATCTTGACAAGTCCTCCCATGCTCGAGGACCCTCGTTTGTTTTGAGAACCCTCGCCGTTGAAACCAGGTGACCTGTTCGCTCTTTGTCAAATCACCTCGAGCTACCGGTACTCGGAATGCGATCCCAGTGTCGGTGTATGTCTGATTAATGGGGAACCACCTCCCAGAAATACTATTTTAATAGATTATGAAAGGGGAAAATGACGATAAACAACTAAAGGTACCCTATTTCGAGAAAAAAACATATGAAACTGTGAAACCACTGACCCGTTTTCAAAGAACTGACATGGAAAAATCATGAAACATCATTTGTTTCGTAGCCAATGCTGAGTCAACTGCATGGAGATTGTTGTTTGTGTTGATGGATAAGGATATATTCCTCTGGCATTCCATGGCTTGATTGGGTTTTGCGGGAACCGTGTGAAAAGGAATTCAAATTCGAAACATTTAGAAACAATATTCAACGAAAACCCGGGGATCGTCTGCACTCGAGATTCAACCTGCCAGTGCGTCAGCCAGCAAATCAATTTTCACCAGTTTTCTGCGTCTTCCACTGATCGAAATGCACCCGTCTCTGCCATAAAAATTGGCACTTCTGATTTTTTTCTTGTTGGAACCTAGCTCTACCCCATGCTGTTGGCGTATTTACTTAATACCTTTACATCTGGAAGTCCCTAAATCTTCACAGACAAGGGGCTAAATTCCACATCTTCGTCCATCTCCGTTGCACAACTGAGCTGTTGAGGAGGCCTGACGCGTTCCCGCCATGGGTATCCAGCTGCTGAACTCTGGTGATATTCAAATGATTCACTACCATGTTTACCTACTTGTCTTGTTTCAAGGTCTTTCCTGATGTAAAACATCATTCCAATGACCCAAATCAAAGGATAAGACCTTCGGTGGCTTAGAACCCTTCATGCTACCCCACCATTGTAAGTGGACAATATCTATTGATTCATCAGTGGAGCTACAAATCGGTTCAAAAACCGCCCTTTGTGATGTTGTGAGACGCCTCACGCTCAATGTGTGTTGCCCATCTTTCCCGGTCGGTCCGCAACAAACATCTACCATTTTTCTGCATCATCTCGAATGGAATTCTGCGATATAAAAAAACACCTGCAAAATTAGCCTTTTGGGGATGCCCAAATGGCTTTGGATTCAAAATTCTCTCCCCACACAAATGGATGGTTGAACAAGCTGGAACGCTCAATATGAGCAATTCTGTGCGCTGATATCTACGTATAGCCATCCTGGACTAGATAGAATATGGAAAAAACATCACTTCAAGATGATGATATGTACATACATACATATACATATCTATGTATACATATATATATATACACATCTATATCTATACTATACACTGAACACTAGGTTTGCTATGTATCTACAAAGTGTACAAGGTGATGCCCCTCAGTTATCAGTTGCTTCGAACACCACATTAACTAGTTCGCTATATTACCGTAAATACAATCGTTAATATCTAGTTAAAAACCAACTTGCCTGACCATGTGGCATAAAATTTGTCTGTGGAGTTCCCCGTTGATTCATTTTCAGCAACCAGAAAATACGCTACTCATATATGACTCTTTCATATGCTAGCTACATAGAGCTATAGACACAAACACAACCAGTAAGTGCCATGGACATAGCCTGGTATATGGTTTATGGTCACCCACCCTGGTCATCCACCCAAAATGGAAACCTATGGATTGATGACCATCCCCCAATAATCCAACTTTTGATTAGATCACTGATATGTATATATAGAGAGAGAGAGTGAACACTGATATGTATGTATGCATCTATAATTATTCTATCTATAATTATTCCATCTATACTATTCTATCTACAAAGAGCTATAGATCGACATAGACACATATCCAACTATACGTATTAATGTATAAATATATGTATATATATACATATTGTTTACAGTTTATAGTATATATATATACACATACATTGTATTACAATATTAAACTATACTACAAATATACATACCTTCTATTAGTCGCCTGTTGGCAGCTCCTTCAGCCCTTTGTCGCCTCAAGCTGGGAAGTTCCAGGGAGGCGCGCTGTCGTTCAGGGTCGAAGTGGAAGATGCCTTAGGACGTGCGGCGATTTTCTGCGGCGTCGGGGGATGGTGGTTTCAACACCTGGATTTTGTTGGGAAAATGGAGAAAACACGCAAATTTAGCAAGAGAAGTGAGAACTGAAGCAACAAAAAAAGTGAGACTTTAACATATGGCAATGGAAAACCATGTCAAAACAACGGAATGAAAGAAGACAAATTGCGATTTTGACCCACAATATTTTCTTGGTTTGATGTAAGATGTAGTTTGAGCCATAAAAGGGAATTTGGACTTGAACCAGCCAAAAAAGCCGAACCTTTTCAGCCCTAGGACGAATGGGGAGTTTTTCACCTCGTGATTTCCATCATCGGAGGGACGCCTGCAATCCGACTTAATCCCTATCAATCCAAGCTTGACGAAAAGCGTGACGACTAAGGTGCTGAACAATATGTGATTTGAGTAGCATGCTTACCCTCTGGTAAACGAACGTAGCTATTAAACATGGCCATTTCTGATTGATTGACCCATTAAAAACGGTGATTTTCCATACTTAGCTTAGTTTACTAGAGGGTAAATCCTCATACTTCCCCATACATAACACCATCTTTGAAGCTGAAATCACCATGGTGAGCCCTCTCCGTTGACTCCGAAAAAACGCCCAGCCACGGTCCTCCGGCGTGGGCGGTCGCCCCAGGAGTTTTTCCAAAGCATTGCTCAAAGCAGCAGAGAAGACCTGGGGAATCCCATGGGAATCCCATTGTATCTGTGGTTGGTATCATGGGAATCTGCAGGATCTCATATGATTTCCCAATGATATCTCATTATAGCAGTAAGGTATCGTATTATTACGATTATATCATCATCTTATCATAGTATCATATTGTCATATGGTCTATAGTCTTCATATTCCATAGAATGAAAACTCATATATATATATATATATGTATAAGATCCACATGTTGGTTGGTTGGTTGGTTGGTTGGTTGGTTGGTTGGTTGGTTGGTTGGTTGGTTGGTTGGTTGGTTGGTTGGTTGGTTGGTTGGTTGGTTGGTTACTATCAAGCCATACAAGGTGAGGCCCCACACTATATGTGTTGCTTTGTAAACACATTCACTAGTTCGTTATATCTCCCATAACCCTTAGCTAACCAAGTTATACTACGTCAACTTCGCTATCTAGGGGGCCTGACCTTGTAGTCTACAGTCTTTGTACTCCATACAACATGTAATATCCGCATTTTAGTTGGTTATATCCCGAGCATGTGTGTATATATATATATACATTATAATATATATATATATATAGTAATAATACTGTATAGCTATATATGTAGATTCTAGTAAAAAGTATCTGGGTGAATTGAAAGATCAAGAGGGTATATTCCATGGATCAAAAGAATGTATCAACCATATATTTACCATATGATGCAGTATGTTCTATTTATCATACATTGTCCATAGGGTACGTATTATCCATATATTATATGTATATATATATATATAATATTATATATATATATATGTATATATATATATATTGTGCTCTGATGGATCCGAATTCCTTCTGGGGAAATATGTGCGGTATAATTTAGGTAGCCGAGTACCCTCTTAGGAAGTATTTGATCCATAGTAGTTGGTCCATTCTACGAAATTTTACTTGCATAGAAGTACAATCACAATAACCATTGGGATGGTTTTGCCTTTTCAGCTGATCAGTGGTTGATATAGGTAAACAGAAAATCTGATTCAAACTGTGAGTGTCAAATCCAACCTGTTCTGCATCTTTTTGCTGCTGATACTAGAAGCGTTTTTTTTGGGGGGGCTGAAAGGCCCAAGTCCCATGAGAAATATATAGAAATATGGTTGATTTGGGGGTCAACATTCACTACTTCTATAACAATCCAAAGTATGGTCTGATGTGATGTGTCAGATCACTGGGTCGGTAAAAGCTTAAAATGGTCTAGGGTATAGTTTTCCTCAAGCACAATTCTTGGAGATTCAGCTCAACTTCTCGACAAAGGTTGAAAACTAGTGATTCACCATCAAACATTGCAACTAATGATCAAGAATGTAGATCATATATCTGCTAGGGATTAAAACATCAACATGTTTGTATTCTGTTGGCCGCGGGTCAATACCTATATATAATCATAAAATTACAATTTGCAGGGGACGGAAATCATCTTCCAAGTTATTTTTGGATACAATTCTCAGCCAACTCTGTGTGGGAAAATATGGCTCCAGCAGTGCTGACGAAAGGGTTGTGATGGACCCACAAAAGGCGTCGCGGCATAGATCACTTTAAGCAACACCCACAGTACTTGTGGGAAATTCATCGGGTTGTAAACTCAATTTGACAAACCAGCCTCAAAATAACATAAAATAACCACTTTTATCGGTGGGATTCCAATGGCATTGGGTTTCCCACATTATTCATGTACAATCATGTACAAACTATTTTGATGTTTAGGGAAGATCAACAGTTGCTGTATCCTCCATGGTTTGGAACCAAGGCACTGCAAGAGCATCATCAGCACACACCTCGGGCGAAAGGGTAAAGCTGTATGTGATACCCTTCGGTGTCAGCAAACAATGGCTGGGAAATCCGCGAACTGAATAGTGGCTTTGCAATGAGACTATTGTCGAACTAAACTGGGAATAGTTTAGCTTGAAATGTTTGATTCTACAGCGCAGTGTTACACCCAATACCGTCAGTCGTCTCCAATTTACCCAATCTTACAGTACCATATGGGGAATAGTCAAACCATGCCCCTAAGAATGGATTTACTATTGGCTCTACCAAAGAACATCATGAACAGTGCTCAACTGAGAAGTGTTCAAAAAGCTCTGTCTTTTTGGGGGGTATCACTGCATTGATTTGAGGGAACATCTATAGGAAACCAGCGTTTTTTGAAGCCCCATACATTGGGTTTGTAGGGCACCTTCACTTCGGTGAATCACCATTTTCCCCATGAAAACATGATGAAAATTGGAGGTATACACTCACCATTTTCAGACACATATATGGAAGTTTCCGTAGCAATTCGCACCGTTCCTTTCACCCACAAAAACCTTTGGGTTCTCCCGCCTCCGGTCGCGGCAACTGGGCCGGTCTCGGCAGGTTCGCTGGCTGCGGCGCCGCTTGAGGCGTTGCCACTGGCGCGACGCTAGGCGCCTGGAGGGGGTGGCCATAGAAAGAGTTGATTTACCATGATTTACCAAACTCAAAAATGGTGACTGAACCCATAGTAACATGTGAATGTGAATCTAGGGTAATTAGCATTTTGGCTAGTATTAAAAGACCATTCGCAAAAGGGTAATTTCAACTCAGGTCCATGTTTGGGGGGTAAGTTTAAATCTATTCTTGTTTAAAATGTGTGTCTTGAAATGGACCAACAATTGCTCTGGAATTTACACACATTTGGCACCAACAAATGGACCAACATTGGGAAACCGCACCCCGCTTTAAACTCGTGGACCTCCAGGGATCTGAAAGCAGTGCCTACCATCTTGTTAACCAACCATGACTACAGGTGTCACCGTAAACATCATCCCCCCAAAATTCCCAAAACAATGGGGGATATACTGGGGATGGTTTATGGCCTTGAGATGCCTTGAGTTTACCACAGTCATACTACACCTCCCCCTGGCCGCACACCTCACGTTCCAAGCGCCGACGCTTGCCGCGCGGCCGCGCGTCGAAGGCGCCGCGGCTCGAGCGGCGCATGGTGTTTGGGGTGTGGTGGTGTGGGGATTCTGCGGGTGACTGGCTGGTGCTGGAGTTTTTGTTTGGAAATCGGAAATCTTGGGAAAAACGATGAAAAAAGTAGGGAGTCATGACTTGGGTGTCTTTTATTCAGGCTTCTGATATCTTCTGATATCTTCTGATATCTTCTGATATCTTCTGATGCTTCTTATTGTTGGGTTTGGACAAACTGACAGGGAAAAGGCATTGTCGTTTATTTTTTTTGATGCTTTTTGTACAGAGTTTCTATAGAAAGCAACAAGTATACAAGTCGCTTTGCATATCTGGGGATCGTGCAAATATAGACGTAAAACCATTAAGTTTGGAAGATGAACCCAGCAGTGGGTAAGTATCCGCTGGTTGGTGGTTGAAAGGATAAAAGGAGTACCCCCTTTGTCTGCACACCTGGAGCTACACTTTGGTGCTTGCGACTGATGAATGCTGCAGGCTGCCGCGTTGGTCACAAAAAGTGAGCTAATCTTTGGCACTCAAACACAAAAATATGGCAGTGATTATGGTTTCGTGCAGAAAAGAGGTATACCATGATATACCTGAAATGACCTAACAGTTTGTGTCATTTCAACGGGAAATATCATGATGCTCCCATAGAATTGGGGGTTCTGTCCCTTTTTTACACAGCCCCATGTCAACCACAATTCCGGTATAAAGCTGTACGTCAAGGAGGACTGGAAACGAGCAGCTTGACGTTTCCAGCAAGGTCCTGATCAACAACCTTCCTGGTACTTCAAAAAATACTGCTCCAGTTAGATCTTACGTGATAAACATGGTTTCCCCTCGCATTCCCCTTTAACCCAGTGAAAATCCGAATCAGAATTCATTTTTTTTTTCAGAGTTCGACAGTGTAAGGCAAGGAAGTTCTAGCAGGAACCTCTGGATGCTCCAGAAAACGTCAGTTGACTCAAATGTGGCACATCCGTTCCACTTCTTCCATAGATCAAACATGATTTCAAACGGTGCCATTGTGTAAACTGATGAATGGATGGATGGATACTGTAAATCGATATACAACAAAAACGAATAAAGAAACAAGTAGATGATACATGATGATACTAGATACACTTCTACACATAAAAACACAAAGACACACATATATGCAGTCTTACCAGCACGTATTTTTTTCATCATCCCACCTTCTGCAAGGGAATCTCCAGAATCTCCTGTGGATCTAGATGGCCCCTTTTTAAAGAAACTGGAGTGCACCCACCCACTCATCCCATGCAATGTACATAACTTCCAGCCTTTGATTTCTTCTGCATGTCCTGCATGTAGAACTTTTTGATTTCCTCCTCTGGCGGTTCACAATCAAATATCGGGAACAACTAACAGGAAGCGTGTTTGAAACCGGGGCACTCTAGGCCAATATTGCCATGCTCACGGGAGAAAGACGATGATGATCCCTTGGAATTGCCGAATTTACAGTATTTCACCGAACCATGGCCTGCAAGAGCCTCTTGCAAACAATTGAGCCATAGTGTCAAGGTACAGATGAGATCAGAGGGGAACATTATACTTCCACCATCCTCAATGAGATTCCAAACATCATGGGTATATTAAGCGTAACCCAAAAAAAAGATTGTTCCGAAATTTATCACGATTTTAGTAGTTGTTTATTATTTTATTGTTCTATCTTATTTTTTGGGGGTGCTCTATATATGATATATGATATACTGTAATATAGGAAGCATATATGTATACATATATGGGTTTGTCTGAAAATAGCGTAGCCCCAATTCCCATGGATTAGAACCTCATTTTCCCCAACAAAAAATGGCTATTTGTGTGTTATAACTCTATTTTCAGACAAATCCATATATACAAAATAAATAAATAAATAAATAAATAAATAAATACATATATATATATATATATCAAAGTCCATGTCAATCCGGGCATGACCAGCGCCCCAAGGGCCCCGGAGGGGGCCCTGGGTCACCTCCTGTGCAGCCACTTTCGCCAACTCCTCCTGGGGCGCAAAGGCGGCGTGTTGGTGCTGTCCAGCTGGTGTGGTAAGAAAATCCTGAAACATTGAAGATGTTGCAGAGAATATATATATATATATATGATACGTTCATATATCATATAATATCATATATTATATATACATACATGTATTATATCTATCTATACAGTATACGTATGTATACAGATCATATATGTATGTATATGGAATCAACTTAGCTTGCACGTGTTCCGCAAGTGGGATTTTGATCCAAATCAAGTGGCGAATGGACTTTCTGCGGGAACCTCATTGCAACCTTCAAAGCGAAATAGAAGTCATGTGGGTAACAAAAATCAGCAACCATCCCCAAAAATCACCATAAATAGGTTGTATAAACCATCAAAATATGGGTGGTTTGTTCTTGTTTTACCAACATTACAATAGATTCAGGGGAGGTCGAATGCCAATCGCAGCGAAAGTCTGTTCTCATCCCACGCAAATCATCACAGCCAGCACATGCGATTGGGGCAAGCACCGATATTTTGCTGCAATGCTCTTTGGGGTTCCAAGGTGTAAAACAGAGCTCTGGGCGTGCTGTGTCCTTCACAACAAAATGCATATGATTTCTGGAGAATTCATTCTGGATATGTGTGGACTATGTCTGGAGAATATGTTCTGAATACCCAAAACATAAGACATGGGATTACTTCAAAACATCAGTGGGGATTCAAACATCTCAAATATCAACCATGTTCACCGCTTTTTTAAAGCCACTCTGGGCCCATTTGTATGACTGGAATACTATCAGCATATCCAGAATCATCAGCAATCGCCACGTCTGGGGGGATGTAATTCATTTGTACGTTGATCCATTCACAAACACATTGATACATTTGAGTTTATGTGAATCATTTCAAGGTTTTCCTTGATTTCAATCATTCAATCCTTTCCTTCATTTGGAACGTTCTTTAATTTCAATCATTCTATCCGTTCCTTCATTTCAGTCAGTTCCTTCATTTCAATCATTCAATCCATTTGTTCATTTCAATCAGTTCGTTTATCTGCAGCATTCAATCCCTGTCTTCATTTCGATCAGTTCCATAATTTCAATCATTCAATCCCTTCCTTCATTTTGATTGCTTCAATCAGTTTCTTCATTTCAAGCGGTTCAATAGTTTCCTTCATGTCCATTGTTTTTCTTAATCCGTCATTTTCTTTGTTTCATGTGTTTCCTTCATTTCCTTCATGTCCATTTCCATTGTTTCTTTATGTTTCTTTCATTCTTTTGTCTCCTTCATTCAAGTCGTCCATTCATTTCAATGAATTATATGTCATTCTAGTGTATTTATGTGTATTTCATGTCATCTCATTTCAATTCAATTCATTTGTATATCTGTTGATCCATTTAGGTTTGCTTAAAAGTATGGTGCTCCTAAAGTTTGGTGGCTTGAAACATCATTTCTCCCATTCAAATGGCAACTCGGGGGATACCCCCATTTTCAGACAAATCTACCATATCATTTATTGATTTATCAGCATCGTCCATGGGTTGAATCCTCAAGTATTATGGTCAAATCTCTACGTTTTACAGTTTGTGAGGCTTCAATCGCACTTCAAATGATGATGTAGGTTCTACATCCTGTTTTTGTTGGTTTAGTCACTATTTGCATTTGATTTTCCCATGTTCACTCCCCCAGCCGCCAAAACTAATCCAAATATCAGTTAATAATCATCATTATCTATTGGTTAAATCATTTTTGTTTGATGTTTAAATTCCCAACAGCAGTGACTGTTGGGTTTCGACCTCTGGGTCTGGATCTATTTTTCACAACTTGTGATGGTCAATATCTTGATGCTTAGTTAACCTATGTGAAATCCCTATGTTTCACATTTTGATGGTTGACATCCCAATTTTTCCCAGAATGTGATGCTTAGTTCGCCCACTAAAAAACACCTCAGTTCCCAGTTTCCCCCCTCCCGGATCCTCCCTTTGATGTCGTTCTTGCTCCGCAAGCAATGCCGACTCCTTCGGGATTGGAGATCGTTCTTCTGGCACATGGGAACAACTCAACCCCTCAACTGTACGATATATGGGCATTGGATAAGCTGAAACATATTATCATTATATGTATATATATATACTATGGGATATCAATGTGATTGTAAAGCAATTGTAATGTTCGGGCCCGTTCGGGCAAATGTATGCAAACATATAACATGGTGTCCAAACATGATTCTCGGTAAATTTCGGAAACTCTACCATACATGGACAATCTGGCAGCAGACTGAAACCCTGTAGATGATCTCGTGAACCATGTGTCATGGAACAACTGGAGGGAACCCTTCAGTAATCAAACATTGCTGGGAAATCCCCCATAGGAGGTTTGTAGCTCAGAAAAACATCTATAAATGGTAGAATGTGCATTGCCACATTTGATTATACCGGAGGATAGCTGAAAATGTTCCGAATTTGCCATGTCACGATATTGGTGGATGATGCACATCGTTTCAAACATCTTTTCGTGGGGTGCAGTAGTTAGTGTAACTATACCCCAAGAATTGGTGATTAATCAGGAATATGATGATCAACTTCTATTTTTTGAGCGCCCAATCTTCCAACAAACCCATAGCATGTCGAGCTAAAGAAAACCCACATCCATGGACCATGTGTCTCTACCAAACAGTCTGATGAGTCCATAGTTTATGTTAGTTTGCCCCTAGGGTATCTAGAAACATGGTGATTTAATTTACGATGATTTGTGATGATTTGTGATCTACCTATAAACATGGCAATGTTCCATAGCAAACCTTCAAATAACCAAAGGATATCATTTACATAAATCATCATTTCTATCATCTATTTCTATTGGCCATGGCTTCCACCGCTATCTTAGTTTAACCTAGGGTATCAAATACCAGGTTTTCATTGTTGTTGCGTACACCATGGGTGTGCCACATAAATGTATGAAAACACCATCGTAATTCTCCATTAATCATGTGTTAAAATATCCGTTAACTATACATTATTAGTTGGTTATACAATGTTGTTTTTTCATGTTTTTTTCCACATAAATGGTGTTTAATCATCATAAATGATATATGTTCCATACTATTTTCCATAGCTATCTATTTTCATATGTTCCTCTGGTAAACTAACATAGCTATTAAAAATGGTGATTTTCCATGCTTATGTCAGTTTACCCTAGGGTATCTAATTCAAACTCCAATCCCAGTGCTCGCTGCGCCTCCAACGCCCATCTCAATTGTGCCTCCTCGTCGGCCTGCTCTTCGAAATGGTGGCTTTAGACCACCAAGATTGATACATGTAATTGTATACATATAGATAGATAGATAGATAGATAGATTGATTGATTGATTGATAGGTAGATAGATGGGTGGATGGATAGATAGAAAGATAGGTAGATAGATAGATAGATAGATGGGTGGATGGATAGATAGATAGATAGATAGGTATATAAGTATATAGATAAATAGATAGATTGGTGGATGGATAGAAAGATAGGTAGATAGATGGGTGGATGGATAGATAGATAGATAGGTAGATAGATAAATAGATAGATTCGATAGATACGTTAGATAAGACTAGATTAGACTAGACTAGATTTGATTTGATTTGATTAGATTAGAAAGATAGAGTAGATAGGATAGATAGATAGACAAACAAATAAGATAAGAAAAGACAAGACAAAAAAAATCAGATACCATAAGATAAGGTAAGATAAGACAAATAGAGTAGAGTAGAGTAGAGTATAGTAGAGTACAGTAGAGTAGAGTAGAGCAGAGCAAAAGAGTAGAGTCGTAGAGTAGAGTAGAGTCGTAGAATAGAGTAGAGTAGAGTAGAGTTGATAGATAGATATATAGATAGATAGATAGACATATGGACAGATAGATAGATGGATAGATAGATATATAGAAATATAGAATTATAGATAGATAGATAGCTAGATAGATAGATAGAAAGATAGATAGATAGAAAGAAAGAAAGATAGATAGATCGATAGGCAAATAGATAGACATATAGATAGATAGATAGATAGATAGATAGATAGATAGATAGATAGATAGACAAACATATAGGTAGATAGACAAACAGATAGGTAGATAGACAAACAGATAGACATAGATAGACAAACAGATTGACAGATAGATAGATAGATAGATAGATAGATAGATAGATAGATAGATATGTAGATAGATAGATAGATAGATAGATAGATAGATAGATAGATAGATAGATAGATAGACAAACATATAGGTAGATAGACAAACAGATAGACATAGATAGACAAACAGATTGACAGATAGAAAGATAGATAGATAGATAGATAGATAGATAGATAGGTAGAAAGAAAGAAAGAAAGATAGATAGATAGATAGACAAACATATAGGTAGATAGACAAACAGATAGACATAGATAGACAAACAGATTGACAGATAGAAAGATAGATAGACATAGATAGACAAACAGATTGACAGATAGAAAGAACAATAGATATTTTATATTATGTTCATCTATATGTAAAATACACAAATATACATAGATAAAATCTAGACAAACACATGTCTCTATGTGTGTATGTATATTCTATAGATCATCTATATCATGCATATCTGGTAATCAGCTCCATGGGCGCGGCCTGGAAAGCGGCTCTGGATGCCCTGAGCGCTTCAGAAAGATCCTGTTCCTCCTGGCCACGGCGCCTTTGCGCGCGCATTCCGCCGGTGTCAGCGAAAACCATGGCTGGGAAATCGCCAATCAATGGAGGTTTCAATGCGAAATGGATCTATCAATGGTGGGTTAAACCCTTATATTTCATAGGAAAATCCGTGGTTTCCTGTAAATTTTCCCATTAACCAATCCATTGATATGTTAGTTCATAGGAAGGCAATCAAGAACATTCTGAATGTTCCAAGAGGATTGACCAACTATCAATGGAAAGTTTACCAACAATGGTGCAGACTTAGATGGGGAGTCATGGTTCGAAAGCTAATTGGTGATCATGACTGGGGTACTTCACCCATCACATACCCAGCTATGATTGGGGATATTACCCAGTCACCAAAGAAGGTACAGTCTGAAATGCAGTGCCTGGTACATCTAAACCCGGGCTCCACACCTATGAACAATCGGAGAAACCCCTGCTGTACGTGTTGCAATACCCTTCTTTCACGTTTGGTGTTGAGCTCTGGGAATTGAACCGGTTTTTCAGATAGGGAATGTATCAAGAATGAACACAACAAGAGATAAGAAGAAATGCAAAAAGCCAGTAGTTGAATCAGTGAATTCCTTCTTTTCGTGGTTAGTGAGGAAGCACATCATGCAGGTCCAAAGCCTCGAAATTTCACACAGGTCATCCACTTCAATTGCCATGTCTTTCTTGGTGACTTCCCATCTGGCTGAATTATGGGGGATAACATGGGATAATATAGTGGGATACAATGGGATATAACGGGATACAATGGGATATAATGGGATATAACTAGCTGTATATGATATATCTGGCTGAATTATGATACATCACCAGCAACCACTTGGAGATGATTCCCCATACTGGTACGACAACCACAATCTATTGTCACGTCGCGGTGACGTCGTAATAATCTATCATGTGGTTGGGAAACTCTATTCGTAGCTCCTTGGCTCCCCATTTAATCGGGAAAATGGAAACCCATACCTCCTTTGCTCCGTTTTTTATAACCATATATATATATATATATATTCACTATATAGATCTAGACAATCTAGATAATAAATGATACCCTCTGGTTATTTATTCAACATAGCCATGGACAATGGCTAATTTTGGATGATTTGCCCATTAAAACCTCCATTTACAGGGGATTTCCCTGGCTATGTTAGTCATAACCAGAGGGTAGCTCATTGAAACCACCAACACCAAAAACGGCAGTCCTGTGCGGCCTGATTCCATGCAGGGGGCGACCAAGAATTGGTCAGCATCAACATGTCCTGCCACTGAAGTCCAAGCGTTGAGGCAGTGAGGCATCAATTTACTTTGTGGTACCCGATGTCGATTGCTTTGTTGCTGCATCCAAATTGAAATGCAAATTTGGAATACAACAGTTTATTTAAACTTTAACATGTTGACCTTGCTGCGTTTTTTGAGCTTGAGAGGGGGAACCCCTTTGCACGGAAATGGATGCTACAAACTTTGAGACTCATGTTGGGACTGTTATTTTCTCATCCTCAGCAGCTTCGTGTTCTGAGGTCAATGGATGTCAATGGTTTTGAGCGCTTTCCAAAATAGAGAGGTTATCAATATCCCACACAAAGGATTTGATATCGCCTGGAAACCTATCATGCACCTGAAGGATCCTGAAGGGGCATACCCCAGAAACGCAGGCTACAAGAAAAACATATGAATTTCACTTAAAACCTGGTCTAATCAGGCTTCAATCCCAGGATCTGTCCATTTCGGGTATGTCAATGTCAACCAATACGTACCTTCCCTTTTTTTCCTTTGCCATTGGCTATAGGAAATCGAAATTTGATCAATTTCATAATCTTGGTCTTCTTTGCATCAAAAAAGACGACAGCAAATTTACAGCAATAATATGCAATAATATCAACGCAAACCCACACTGGCAGCTTTCCGCGTTGGTTGATTTGTAACATGTATCCATTTAGATCTTAAACGTCATAATCCTAGAATGGTGCAAATGCAACAGCTCAATAGTCATGCGCATGGTGGTGGTCAGAATTAAGTATCATTCATATATAGATAGTATGAATGCATCCTGATCATCCTGTATAACTACCTGCGTGATACAATTGTTTGGTACCCAGAACATCAACTTAACATAACAGCAAGGCAACTCATGAATTCGCATGAAACCCCACAAACCCCTACCTGCTGTGGTGCGGGTGCACCGAAGCCGCCCCCATAGGCGTAGCCAGTCTGCGGTCTCGGCGCCGGCGACGGCGCGGGCGCCGGTTTGGGCCTCGGCCGATGGAGGATTTCACAAATTTCACCCCCCCAAATGGCAATTTTTGAAAGAAAAAATGATGATGAACCAGTGGAACTGGGGGCATCCCCTTTTCAGAGAAACCCATAAATCAAACCATGGAACGATCAAAAACGCCCTTCCCTGGGGTGGCGAGGGACCCTGATCCAAACGGACGACCCGCCGACATTGGCGTCCCCGGCAACGACTTTGGCGCCTTGGGCAACGGCTTCCCATCGCGATCACCTGATGCATGCGGATTTCAGGAGCGCACCAGTGGTGAATTACCCAGGAATCGCAAGTGGTTGCCCCTGTTACAAGCATAATTATAGGGTAAGTAGAGTTAGTCCTATATTGGGATGTGGAGAACTACCCAATTTGGGTGCACCCATGGCTGTGTCTGGGCCACTTTGGCCACAGCGGATCTCGTGGTAGTCTGTTTATGTAGACAGACACACGAGCCAAAGAATCACTGGTTATGTCGGTGATGTTTACGAATAAACAAATCATGTTCGATACTTAAATCCATCTACAAGTTCTCACATGCAAATTGTTAATGATCACCGAATCCCCGACAAAGCTATGCAGTTTCCAACCGCTGGAGCCTCGCCACGCCATACACCGGGGCCCGGACAGAAGAGGCTAAACATTTGCACAACGCTTGCAGGTCCAGCTACCTGACAGGAAAGACTGTGGCTGGTGAATCTCAATGGTGCCCTGATCCTGGAGATCACAGGCCCAACACAACACCGGTTGCGCCAGTTTTCTGGTTGAACCCTGAATAGTCGTGTTGTTAGATCACCTATATCCATCATGTGCAGTCAACATATCCCATCTTGATACTTGTTCTGTGCAAAATGAACCACATGAAACAATCATGTGCATTTTGTTCACGTGAAATCTTCCTTTTATGTGTTCTGGATTAATCTGTTTGTATACTTCTAATATAATTACAGTAAAGCAAAATCCGTTCAAACAAGAACACCATCTTTACGTGCAAATATGTACAGTATATTGATTTATTGCTACTCTTCCTCTGAGCATGATCATCATTGCAACGATCACGATAATAATAATATTTAATATTTATTATCAATTATCAGCATCAGCAAAATTTGATTATATACGATTATGATTCTTGTTGGAATATCATTATATATGATTATGTATAGATATGCAGTTTGTTACTTTCATTATTGGTAACTCAGTATCTATATATATATAATATCATATCAAATCATCTCATATCATATCATTATACAAGTATACAAATTTAGACAAGCTTATAATATCTCAAACGAACTGCCACAACCCACCAGCCAGGCTGCTTTACTTGCTGCTTCCCCGCCTGCACAACAGCAGGTGCCAGTGGCACCGCATCGTCATCCGACAAGTTCTGTCCGCAGCCAGTCGGAGATCCCAGTGCATGAGATCTGTGGGGGGGTCCATGGCGAAACTTGCAGATTTGCAGGTTTCCCAAGTCATGGAGGTACCACCAAATAATGCAAATCATGGATGACCGTGACTTAGTATTGACACCTATGGTGACTTGGGGATCCCCCATTTTAAGAAAACCCCATTTATGGCTGGTATATAACTGCTATGTTTGATCATTTAAACCGCCTAAGACCCCTATGCCCTATAACTAATCATTAAGCTAAATCCCGTTTTATAAAATGTACAAACAAAATCCCGTTGAAAATTAAAGAAGGAAAAGAGAACCACACATAACCACACATACCTGGTGTTTTTGTTGAGATACCTGGCTATTTCTTTTGTTGCAAGGAAAACAACAACGGTCCTCTCTATTGTCAGTTTGAGGGAAGGGAAATTACGGCATTTTCAGATATTCAAAGTGCCCAAGGTTGATACAGCAACAATGACGTTCTTTCCTGAGGCAGTCCTTAAGGAGAAAATAGGTCAAAATACGATACGAAATGCTGGCCTGCAATCCACCAAGATATGTATGTTGTGTTGAGGGTTGCGCAAACTTGCCTGCGTCGAAGACCTCCTGTTTTTCATTTCAGGACCGGGATGGTATGACATGACCTCTTTTGAGCTAAAGAAAGTCCTGCGCCCATCTGTCTTTCAGTTGTATAAAAAGTCAAGTGGTTGGTGACTTGACTTTTCCATCGCAAGAATTGTCCCCACCACGGACCACGGATCGCAACTGGGTAGTAAGTGGGGCTATGACATGTTCACATTACAACCCACTATTAACTATCCATTTGCCATTATAAGTCCACAATCTATAACGGGGATAACCCCTATTTATAGGACATTTGAATCCGTGGATCAGCTCCCCCGTGCTGTGTTTACCGTACCGCACCTTGCCACCCGAGCTGAAGCGCAACTTCCGGTGGTAGAGCACATCACCTGACATCAAGAACCCTGAATATGGAATATTAATGGAATATTATGGGAGTACTTATTGTTCTGATTTACCATTGGATAATGATGATACTTGATATTTGGGTCTAGGAATGAAATGGTGTATAACAACCTTCTAAATGGCCTTCTAGAATAGAGAACATATACATATGGGAAAATTATGATTCACCTGGCTGGATTTAGACATACCATATTTTCAGACAAACCAATTTGGGAACCTTTGGGAAGATCCCATCACTTACCATATAAATCCAACGAATGGATTTTTGCCGCGGCTCAACCGGGCAATGATCATCGTGGTGGTGTTCCCATCGTTTTGTCAACCAAAATGCGATGTTTGCGGTGTAAGTTGTCCATTTCGGGTCAAACCTAAATGATATCTATACCTACACTACACGTTTGGCTGATGTTGAGGGTACACGAAGGTAAATATGCGAGCCATATAGTCTTTTAGAAACTACAATGTTGGCTAGATTGCAAACTCCGGATGAAATCTAGAACTAAGTCTATTGAACCCACGATTTTCCAAGATGGTCCTTACTTCTTACCTACATGCGAAAATGTCTTTACATGAAAGCGCAAGAGCTCCTCGCTGAAAGTTTCCTATCAATGTAGAGTAGTTTGTTTTTTAAGGGTTATATATGTAATATTATGTAATATGTACCCTGTTCATGCTGTTGTTGCTGTTGCTGTTGCTGTTGCTGTTGCTGTTGCTGTTGCTGCTGCTGCTGCTGCTGCTGCTGCTGCTGTTGGTGTTGGTGTTGGTGTTGGTGTTGTTGTTGTTGTTGTTGTTGTTGTTGTTGTTGTTGTTGTTGTTGTTGTTGTTGTTGTTGTTGTTGTTGTTGTNGCTGTTGCTGTTGCTGTTGCTGTTGCTGTTGGTGTTGTTGTTGTTGTTGTTGTTGTTGTTGTTGTTGTTGTTGTTGTTGTTGTTGTTGTTGTTGTTGTTTGGTTGATCCCGCATTTCCCCAAGCTTTTGTTGCGCCATGGCCCACGGACGCTGGGCTTCCCCTCCTTTACACCGCTCTCCGATGTGATCCTGGAACATCAAGTAAGACTATAGATCCCTCGGATGTACCAGTCAGATGAATAAGAATAACAATCATAGTAGTAACTGTTGCATACATGATGCTATCATATTATAATATATTGCAATCGTATTATGATGATAAGATACCCGTCATAACTTATAACAACTAGTAATATCTATAGGAACTCTATATATATATATATATTATACAACATTGTATAACTATCAAGAACACTGATAATTAGTATTATATACTCATAACATCTCATAACACGAATTACAATATATTGATAATAGTAGTTATTGCAGTATGAACAAGGAAGGTGATAACGAAAATAAGAAAACATACTTTGTTTCAAACAACCCAATCGGAAGTCACTAGCTTGGACATGGCTTTGGCTTTATGCCGCTTTTGGTCAGCAAACCGAACTGCTCGCGTTAACGTCAGGGTATGCTACACTGCAACTTGTTAACCTGGGTCGGCGCTAGGCGGGTGCCTGCTGGTAAGTTAGCTTTGAAGCAAAGTCCATCAACATCCAATAAGACAAGTTCGTTTAACAGTCAGTACATATATATATATATATATATTATATAAAGCCAAAACACACCATCAATCAATATCCAATCTATTGCTCAAATGTCTCACAGTGGCTTTCCTTGGAGATCGGTCAATGATCAAAGATGTGCTCCCGAAGGCACGCCGTTCTCCATTTACGCGCCAGATTTTTTTTTGAGATGAACCTCCTGGCTGAAATAAGGGTTACACCCAGCCGTGTAGCCCATGATATCATGCCACGGTTGTATATTCCCAGTATACTGATTGATGTTGTATCTTGGTGTGTAGATCCACTGTTGTATACTGTTTTTCCATGTTTTTCCATCATTTCCCCATTCTGAATGTGGAGGAATCCACGAAGAGGTCAAGTCCTTCAGCTGGTTCACAGTGGGTTCTTCACCTGCAGTCCCAGCAGCATGTCACTCAATTTGGGGATCATCCCAAGTAAGGTGGCAATGAATGACTCACATGTCTGACACCTCAAATCGTTCATATGTAAAATATATACATAATTATACTATCATAGACTATAGTTCTCTACCCAGTGCATCCCACATCTGATTGCTTCAAGTACCCTGTTTGTTGGCTAAACCATGCGAACCCCAGAACCTTCACCAGTCATTGCCGGATGCATCTGCCCGTCAACTGGGAAATCACCCAGTTAACAATCAGATCGCCCTTGACAATGCAGGGATCAAGGACTTCTCAACCAGGGTGATGTATTAACCACTTACGATCCATCAAATGATCCTCCAATGGTCCAAGTGCTCTGCCATTTATCCAAGGTGCTGCCGGGCAGTTTCCATTTGTATTGCTTCTGACAAACCTAGCGGCACAAGGCAGCGATCAGTTCATGTTATTTGGGAACGGCGATCAAAAAATGGGGTGCCAACACACGTTTTACAAACTTCAGACAGAACTGCTGTTTTCAAACCATCCTGGTCAATAGTTTTGAGCAATACTCACTTGAATCTACATGGAACTTGGAGCAAAATTGACACAAAAACCTGATCAAATGTGGCCTGGAATACACATTTTTCTGTGGGAAATTGCCATGTCTGGGTCTGATATGAAATCTTTGGGACGCATGCATCAAGCTTCAACACCCACCAAGCCTGGGTGGTGAATGATTATCGTGCTTACCTTCTCTCTTATGGGATATCTCATTCATGGGCATTTCTTCTTGCCAGGGAGCCCCAAACTTTGAATGATGCCCCCATTGACCGGACCATGACTTCATCTATAAAATCAGTGTGTCACTTCTCCGAAGAAACACACATGTCTCTCCTAACCGCAAAAAACATCAGAGCCTCCAACGTAAGCTGGGCCATTGCTTGCAAGCAAAAGAACTGCAACAATGCAACAGAAAAATTGTCGATTGCCCCTTTGGCAACTAAATAAGTCTGACAGTTGCCCAAGTGCTCCTTGCAGTTCTGCCAATTGTTGCCACCACTGTCTACACTTCAAACTTTGTGAAACCTGTCTGAATCGAAGCACATGTTTCAGACGTGGAGTCTTTTCCATTACCTCCAGGCTGGCTAAACGGCTAAACTCGATACTCTGCAGAAAGGTCAATCTTTAGCTCGATATTCTTTCATCAATATTCCATCAGCCAGGAAAGCTACATTACTATACCTATTCCATCCAATTTCCCGACCATTCACCAGTAACTTCAGCTACAGTTTCTTTTTGCCGGTCCACTTACGGGACAGCAACGACCCGTAAAGAAAACGAGCCAAAAGCTGCATTGCCATCGCCGGATTGCAGGGTGAACAAAAGATCGACAAAATTCAACGAAGCAAACATGTAGAAAGCCATGTTTGTTTACCCCACTTGCCAATTAATATATGGTGATTAGCTATGGTAAGTAAGCAACCATGGATAGTAGGTATGGTTAGTAAATGGTAGTAATTAATTATAGCCATAGTAACACTTAGTTCGCCAATGAGTAACCAGGTCAAAAAGAAAGACTCGTTCGACAATGCGGCCTATGCTCTATGTAATGTTTCTCTTAATGGGTATCCATGGACAAACACGTCATATCATGTCATATTGTTTCGTATTAAACAAACTATAATCTAGGGGGTTGATATGGAACATAGCTTGTTTTTAGTTATATCTCATCATAGCTCGTGCGCATAGGAGAATATATCAGTGTACCAACATTGAATCTGGGAATTATCTGGAATAGTAGGCAAGATGGGGGATGCAGGGCCGCTTGCTGATCCCATACATTCCCATACTATGGATCTACATGGATGGGATCACCCCAACAAACCTCGTTTTGTGGCGTCACCGGGAAAGCTTTGTCTCTGGGCACACAGTCTCTGTACATCACACTCGATGGGTGGGTCTGAAAATGAGGGGATAAAATGGCAATGTTCGTAATTATATAGGGATAGCGATGATGATGGGATGGTTCAGACAAACCCAGATGTGGTTTCCCAAAGGAAGACCATGCCGTGAACAACCTGTAAACCTTCTCTACCCGGATTCAAACATGTCTCATCATCACCGCAATTTCAATAATTACTATATGTATACCCTATGGCTCCAAGAACTTCCTGAGAAGGTATTTACTGTAACCCCCAAATCATCCCCTAAATACTTCCTCAGCAGGTCCTTCGATGGATAGGAATAGATACTAAACTTGGGACCGTGGCTGCTTGTCGCACAAGCTCACTCTTCCGATTTGTAGGTTGCCTCCCCAGCAGCCCGATCACCCACACATCTTTTTCGATGGCTTTGAGCGTCAAGCACTTTGGCGACTCCGGGGGGTTGAAATCGGATTTCGGGGGGGGGACATTCTTTTGGGGTGGAGCAAACATTGGCCCCAAACTCTCTCGGCTGTCACTGGAAATTCGCAAATGAGACTAGAAGCACATTAGCAAAGAAAGGTGCCGGTCTTTTTCATCAGAAGAGTTCTTGAGGTCATGAGGTCTCAAAGATGAAATCTGCTGCATGTTCCCGAAGTTTAAAAGCCAAATCCTGCGGGCTTTCAGCATCTGCAGCGGAGACTTTCCCAAACCAAAATGGATTTGTAAATTTCTTATGACTGCCAGAGCCTACGTGTTCCTGGAGCTTTTGGCGGAGGATCGGCCAGTGAAGGGTTTGTTGGTTTAGAACTTAAACCCCCGGTGCTACTCGTTCGAAATATCTACCATAATTCCATATAGTTTTTTAGAGTTAACATATTAATGAACCAAGCTATGCTTGTTGGTAGGTTTATGATTGGATTCAAAATATCCAGCATTGGCTATTGAATCATGAACCTACTTAGAACCAACTTAGGGAGTTTGCTCAGTGGGGCAACATCCGCAGTAATGGAAATGGTTTGGCGTTCCCAACTTCAGGATACAGACCACATCGTCAATCTCGATGTATAGGAATACAGCAAATACACTGTTAAGATCAATTTGTGTTTGTTTCTTTTGATTTATAGTTTCATGATGTTTCAAGGTTGTAGTCGAGGTTCTAGACGTGCGGTTCCCATCCCTTCATTGGTATGTTCCAAAACTCATAACTCAAAAGAAGCTAAGAGTGCAACACACCAGTCTTTTTATTTGGATGGGCACCAAACTCTCCGGGAAACTTGCCCATTTGGGGATGAATTCCCCAATCCCAACCACCATCTACGGGGTTTCGGTCGAATGGGGTCGCTTTTTTATTGCTCCAGATTGATGGTTGGTTAAATCCCGATTGCATCTATTGCACTTATTCATATTCCCTCAATATCCTTAAACCAATAGATCCCAATGTGTACGTATATATGTACATATATATAATATACATGTATCGTCATCTGGGTTGGCCTGAAAATATGGTATATCCTCCAAATGACCATGTTTTTTAGGGAATATGATGGAATAACGGATTTTCAGACAAACCCATACATCTCCAATACATCCGCAAAAAAACGTTCAGCCGATGATCCATTCCACCCTGCTCCAGCAGAATTCCAGCTGCAACGAAAATCTCGCAGGATTCCGGCACGGAAGGCACGGCGACAACCTGGCGACCGTTCATGGCACGATGGGGCGTTGCAGCAACGGAGATGTGATGGGAACAACAGAAATACAACAGCGTATATTGATGATATGATATATAAATGAAGGTATATAATATGAATATGTAGATGTACATGTATGTCTGTATGTATGTATGTATGTATGTATGTATGTATGTATGTATGTATGTATGTATGTGTATCTACAATTATCTACATGTATATATATATATATATATACTAGGGTCTGATGACTTAGGCATTATGGGCTCTGATGACTTACTGAACCGTGGTACCTTCTGGTCTAAGTCATGTGGAGTGAAGAATTNGGGCTCTGATGACTTACTGAACCGTGGTACCTTCTGGTCTAAGTCATGTGGAGTGAAGAATTTCCCCTGTCGACAAGCCAAACTATAAAAAAAATTCTTTGACACCCCACTTTCCAAGCAACAAAAACCTGATGACTTAGGCCGCCTCTTGTTGTTTTCTACCATGAGTGTTGCCTAAGTCATGT
>BGPT01001063.1:136473-171986 GCA_003297045.1 Symbiodinium sp. clade C Y103
GACACCCCACTTTCCAAGCAACAAAAACCTGATGACTTAGGCCGCCTCTTGTTGTTTTCTACCATGAGTGTTGCCTAAGTCATGTCTCTCGCGCGAAGGCTTTTGTTGCCTAAGGCTTTTGACCAGAAGGTTCCACGGTTCACTATGCCACTAGGGCCAGGGCCCAAAATGCCTAAGTCATCTNTCTCTCGCGCGAAGGCTTTTGTTGCCTAAGGCTTTTGACCAGAAGGTTCCACGGTTCACTATGCCACTAGGGCCAGGGCCCAAAATGCCTAAGTCATCTCAGCCTAGTATTTATTAAACAAGATTTCGTTTGGAAGGGGTCCTCAAAATCAAAAAATCCTCATCTGGATGGTGGAATTCCCTGCCAAGTAAAGAGTGCAGCGCCAAACAGCTGCGCATGATGACTTAGGAAATGTGCAATGGTTTTTTCAGTGAACATGGCCTATGTCATCTAATTTGTTTCTCCAATGTGCCAGGGAGTACCGTGTTGCGTTCCCAGCGTTTTGCTGNAAATGTGCAATGGTTTTTTCAGTGAACATGGCCTATGTCATCTAATTTGTTTCTCCAATGTGCCAGGGAGTACCGTGTTGCGTTCCCAGCGTTTTGCTGTTTTTTTTGGATTCTGGCAAAGAAGGTTCACACCTTCTACTATTTCTTTGCTGTTTCGGCAACATGTGATGAGATAGGATTACAAGGGCCAGCGCGGCCTNCTTCTACTATTTCTTTGCTGTTTCGGCAACATGTGATGAGATAGGATTACAAGGGCCAGCGCGGCCTATGTCATATACATCGAAACAACGTTGCCAAAAAGATGTTTGCTCATGACTTAGGCATCCAAAATTTGGGGGTATGTCCGACGGTGACTAAGTCACTGGTACCTAGTATAATCCCTTCCTCCTGATACAGTATTGAACACCCCTGAAAACCCATGCCCTAGCAGGGGATTTTACACATCTTTGGCACCATGTAGAATATTAGGGGGATGAGATACTTTTCAGAAACATATCTTCAAACATCGGCAGAATGAACAAACAATGTGGTCTTTTGGGAGAGATTTCTCTTACAAAACATACATGTGTCTTCCGTGGTGGACGGGGTGATCTATTTTCTATGTCAAATTAGGTGTTAGTGTATTAAAACGCAGGGATTTCAATCGAGACATCTAAGAACTACATGGAAGTATCATTTGCCCAAACTGGCACGGTCAAATATCCCCCATTCTCCAATGGCTCGGTGTTTTCCACTGCAGCACCAGCTTCAGCTGAGTTGCTGCCAGTGCAGCTTGACAAGCCAAACAAATCACTGACAATGCAATGCCTCAGCTCTGCTGCCACAGGTTGCTAGCTGGGCATTTTTCAGCGAAACTGGGACAGCCACCGTGTTTCAAAGCAAAGGCCAAGATCTGTAGCTTGGGACGAGCTAAACATCTTGAAACATCCTGAGAAAACCCTGACTCATCCCCAAATCTGCATGGAAATGAGCCTGGTCCCACACCCAGTCATCGTCCAAGTGTCGGAAAGTGGGTTGGTCCACTGAGCTACTCCCATCTGTGGGGCTCAAACTCCTTAGGAGTTTTTTTTTTCGATCGCAGCCACGGTGAAACTGGGGGTCATGGGAAAACCGACAGGACACCATGGTCCTTTTCTCCATGTTTTTCTATGGTTTTCCCTGTCAATTTTCTCAGTCCTTGATGGAAAAACAATGGAAAAGAAGTGAAATGATTTGTGAACGATAGATCTGATACAAAAGAAGTATAGTCTATTTGATGGACTACCAGTAACCACGACTTCGGAGTATGGTTGATCGTTGGGCTTATCCCATTGTGGACTTTTCACACGCACAAATGGCACAAGTTACAAATTCTCTGGGACAAATTGGAGACCTGAAAGCCTAATGATTTTTGATGATTTGTGAGGCTTTCTACAACATTTGCTCTAAAATTCTAGATGCCCTTTGCCACCCCACACACACACTGGTCAGATTTCTAGCAATCAAACATCAGGTGTACCACCATTTAAAGATCAAGAGTTGGATGCAACACAATTGGTGGTTGAAGCGCCTCTCCCAAAACTAGTATGAGTCAAAATACAGGGGAACCCTGAAATAGCTTGTGAACGGATGTTTTTTTTGGGCGCCCCAAGTAACTAAGTACAATACTGTCACAACAGGTCTTGACCAATCCCGATATAACATTTGAAAGCTCCTGAATGTCGATCCTTCAACCTCGAGTTTCTTCCTCACACGTGTATCCTCCATGCATGACACCATTTCTAATGTAACTCATAGGGGGTACCAATTAGGAGTATCGTCATTTATTACTACTTTGGGCATAAACGCCCCAAATAAAAAGCCAGGGTTTACGAATCCGGGGTTGGCAGTGCCAAATTCTTCCACTTCCGCCCCATGATTTCTAAGCCAAGATGCCCAAGCAGTGGTGTGTCCCTTCCGCAGATGGAGTCTCTTAACTGAACCCCAGATTTCACCTTGGACTCACGATGATTTCTTCCAGATAAGTTTGAACCGCGAAAACTTGAGAGATTTTTCTTGCATAGCGAAATGAGGAATATATGAATTCAAGTTGAATGCAGCGAAAAGCTGCTGCCATAGCCAACCTGCACATTTGCCTGATTTAATCTACTGAGTCTACTGAGTCTACTGGAAATATGAGGATATCATATATGATCCACTCCGTCTCAGTCTACCATTTCTCAGGTTTCACTCCCAAAGGGTGCAGCAACACCCGACACCATGGGCACCTTGGGGAAAACAATCAAATCCATCACCCTTAGATGGTCACACGTGGTCACACATTGTTATTATTGTATGATTATCTTATTTCAAACTTGAAAACTATATTTTCTTTCCATCCCTATAAGCACCTTTTCAGAAAACAAGATTTTCATTGGGGATTTACACATGTTTGGGACCCAAAAAACGGGGATGTTTCATATTAGGAGAACGTAAACCAACAGCTTGCTATGGAAACAATAATCATTTGAATTTAACCGTGCTAAATCATGTGTAAATGGGCAATTCTCCCCACAGCAAATTGCTAAATGTTCAAAAGCATGGATTTCCCGGCAAATATGACACCCCAAATTTCCATGGGTTATCATCATTTTTCCCCATTCATGTGGCTATTTTGAGCATTTCCAAATGCTCATCTTCGTCTCCAAGGTGCTGTGGGGTTCAAGTTCGCTGGAATGGCCACCTGGAGGCGGAAACCATGGTGGACCATCTGAATTGGCCATATGGAAATCATGATGGGAGATAAGAATCTCATCATTTTCTCAAAGTTTTTCCTATCTTTTTCTGGTGTAATTATATAAAGAATATCTTTTTTTGGGGAAAAGAGCCTCAAATCAGCTTGAACATCTGGATGGAGACAGTTCTCAAGCTTCATTGTTGGAGCTGATTTTCCATCAGCAATGGGCTGACATGAATCTTCGCAGATCTTAGGCATGTCCAGTGTCATGCTCATACACCCGGTTTGGGGAATTTGTCGGAAGGCGCAACCTGCATGAGTTATTGACTTTATAGCTTCATCATCTTCATTTTCTGGTTGTCTAGTGGGCGCCCCTTCCCTCTCCTTTCAAAACTTTTGCCAGCAAGGAATGTCAGAATGAAGTAATGGGTGTCCACCTGTGTAAGAATGAAATTCAATAGTCTGTGGAGTTCCTCGCATCCATTTTGTGGGGATGCTTAGGTCGATTTAGGTACATTAAATCACCTAAAAATGACGTCCTGAGTCCTTGATGTACTTTCTTGAGATGGGCGTCCTGCAAATTTCATTTTAATAATTAAACCAATCAAATTGATGTTGACAACCCCATGATCATTACATGCAAAACTTCGAGGATACAACATGATACAACTCCAAACACCTTAGCATTGGAAGCTACAAATTGATCATTCAAACAAGGCTTTCAACCGCAACAAACATTTCCGTTCCAGTTGCAACATTTCATCTTTCACAACTATTTTCCATAGGATTTCATGGGTTCAACTGTTAAATCCTTCGATTCTTGGAGCGTATTGGATCTATCCCATCTGTCAATCGGTTGGTTGAAACTCTCAATTGGATCCTGAACATTTGGCGGTGAAAGCTATGGTTTCCTCTAGATCTTCCCTTAAACTACCCTCTGGTAAACTAACAGAACTATGGAAATTCACCATTTTTCATGGGAAAATCAACTATTTCTATGGCCATTTTCAATAGCAAACTGTTAAATTACCAGAGGGTAACCCAATGAATCTGAGAAACCATCATCGTGAGGGTCAGGAAGCAGCGTCCCGCAGCTACCAGGTAGTCCTCGCAACGGCTCGGACGGGGTTGGCATGACGGGGCCCGGGCCCTGTTTGACGATGTTTTCCACTGGGTGATTTCTCTGGGTTTAGATCATGACAATATATCATATATCATAATATATCATAATATATCTATAGTCTATAGTATAGTCTATAGGCAACATTAGTTCTATAATCAGGTTTATAAACCAAGAAACATAATTGGGGACCATCGCCGTGCAGGGCACTAGTTCACAAGCCTGCACGTTTCTTTTTTTGGGATGTGTTATTTCACAAGCTTAAGAGAAATATCGTTCGTGATTTTTGTTGCCCATACTATATTTTATGAGCAAGGTCCGGTGTGAGGTCGTTTTACCTCAAGTTGCAAGGTCAGGAGCACAATTGACCTTTGTTTCCTGTAGATGACACTTACTGCAACCGTTTTGAAATCCTAGAAGCACATGGTCGTGGGTCAAAATCCTGCCACATGAACGGAATGGATTCGGGCTGGATTCGTTTTGGGGATTTGACCAACAACCCCCTGGTTTGCGTGGTATTGGCACCGGAGATCCTAGGGACGAATCATCCACCTTCCTTGGTGGGTTGGAAGTCCTATATAACTAGCGCAACAGTGATATCAGCACCTGCGCAACATGCCCAACATGCGCAACTCATTCGCAACATATGTTGAGCTTCCTTTGGAATCCCCAATTCTGAAACGGGCAGCCTTTGGATGGTAGTTGATCAGGATGTCGGACTGAGTATCGTCCAGGAAGGACAAGTAGCCTTCGGGTTGCGACTCAGCAACTACCATGGCCGGAAAAAACACATAGATTCTGAGCTGTTTAGTATATATCTATATTTGTATCCCCATAAAGTCAGATGAAGTATATATCATGTGGTAAACCCAGTGCCGTAAACCATCTCCTTTTTTTGCCGCAAATGGGTGGTACTGGTGCGAACCATCTACTGTAAAATTACCAAGCTTAATCTCGCACATCTTCCACTGCCATCCAACTGGTCAATTATCCCATGTTACCGAAAGGAACTTGCTCGCTTTTGAAAAGAAGGTCCCCAATTTGATGCTTGAGAAAATCACCAAAACATCCCAGCTACAGGATCCTCACCGTGCCATAGACTGGGGCTAAATGCCCAATGTCGATAAAACATGGACAAGCGAATCATGGCAACTTAGCATACGGCTACCGCACCTTGGATTTATCTTCGTTTGGGAGTCGTTTTTTGCTCCGTTGCCATGTTCTTCCATA
Organism: Symbiodinium sp. clade C Y103; assembly: GCA_003297045.1. NCBI lineage: Eukaryota > Dinophyceae > Suessiales > Symbiodiniaceae > Cladocopium > Cladocopium sp. clade C. Next base: position 142,032 of record BGPT01001063.1, read on the forward strand.
TCATTGTTAGTCAAGTTCCAATTTTTGATGGCAAAACCAATCTTGCCCAGGATCTAATTACCCTAGAATCGGTTGAGGGACACTTTACGGGACAACCCTATCTTTGATTATCTTTGGTGGCTGCATCCAAGCTTCGATGCTTTCCCCTTCAAAGAAAAGGGGGTTTCCACCTTTAGACAAATCAAATCATAGGCTCTCTCTCTCTCTCTCTGACAGATTCTCATGTGGCAGGCAAACTCTTAGTAGCCCAGCAATGCCCAGCGTATGGAATATACATACAACAATAGCTCAGCTCACCAATCCCTCCATTCACAACGGGAGAGTTTGTTTGCCAGGATGAAGCCATATGAGTTGTGCTCCCACGATTCTTCGTTTTTTTAACGTTTTTTTTTAAAGATTGTTTTTTTGTTACATACATCCCTATCATAATTCAGTGATGACCATCGCCGGATATACCATCCCAATCCCTTAATCTTCATGATCACCAGTTTCATGCAGAAATCCAACGTTTCTACCCAACTTTCCACGGCGCCTGTGACACCGATCAGGCTGTAGAAGAGCCACTGGAAGATGTTCACCCGCGCCGAGAGTTTGCGCACGCGATCCAAGGTGGGACGGTTCAAGGAGTCAGCGATGGGCACCACGTTCAGGTGGCAGTTGAAGGCGAAAACGCAGAGGGAAAAGGCCTGGTTTCACGACAACTGGTGAAACACAGGCGTTCTTTCACCAGTTCTATGAGGAGTTTGAGGGACAAATTTTTGTTTGGTGTTTTTTGTTCTTGAGGTTGGTTGAAAAATTGGATGTTCACCTCATATTCTTGGCAGCAAGTTGGGAATGAAACTTCGTGGGATCTGACAAAATGGGATATAAAATACCTCCAGGGAGCCAGAATATTCTGTAGTGTCGAGTTTCGAGGTGACCCTCAGCAGGACTTCCCGTGTTTCCCGATTGCCATTGTGCAATGGGAAAATGACCACCGTAAACGGCGTAAACGTTTTATGATGCAGTTGCGTCGTGAGGATTTCAACCGCAAACTACCGAATGGACATCAGCAAACCTACAAAAAATTGGAGGCTTATACTGATCAAATATATGCCACCGGCAGAAGATGCTATATGGGGTATGTTTGTTCATCCATCCCATAAATAATAGGAACCCTGGTGATGGGTATAAAAATCCCCCTGTGAAAATGGATTGATGACCATTCCCTAATATGGGGGTATATCACCCAACTTTTCACTATGGCACATCATATAGGTTTAGGGGAGTGCTGATCAATGATGGGCGAAGGAATCCTAGCGCTATATACCCATCACAAATGCCAATCTCTGGTAGTTTCCTCACCACATTTGATCAGGCTGTTGATTCCAATTCTTTGCACTTCGGCTAGACATTCACAGCGTAAAAAGTTCATCCAAACAGAAGAGTACAACAGAAACGCTCCACGAAGCATTGGGCACCCCAATCCCATGGTTTATCATCTTCCCGAATCTTCCCCATTTGATACCACCCATTTTGAGAGAAACGATTTTCTGTCAGATATCTGATATATCCGTAGTCACCAAAGATGATGACACCTGTCTCACTTGGAACGTCACCCAAGTGCTGGCCGGTTCATCTTCGTGTCAAGCTTTACATGTGCCACATGCATATCAAGGAAGCCAACCAGTGGTCTGCAACTACCTGAGCTAATCTTTGGAGGATCACTGCCAGACACCCCCAATCGGCTTTGCCCGATGATTTGTAGCACTGGTTGCCCCCAGCCTCAAAGAAATGCGACGAGAATGTAAAGAGCCGAACTTGACCAAAGCCGTGCTGGTCGTTGTGTGCCTGAAGTGGACAGGCAAAAATTCCATAGGTGGTTCGATGTGGTTCGAACCTCATCAAGAACATCAACAAAAATTGGGTCGCAAAAAAATGAATGTATTTTCTCCACTTACAGTATTTACAGAGGAATTTCCTATCAAAACTCGAATCTTCCACTCTTGGATACCATTGGGACAATCATTTCCAAATAAGCATGGAAGTGAAAAACATCTGTTGCCGGGTTTCATTGTGTACCCAGCGTCAACCTGCTTCCATATTCATTGGATGTCCAAAACCCCTTGCTTGTTTCATCTTGTTTCTTTCATCGCAGGGAACGTGCATCCACTGATCATCAGGCATCAATTGACAGGGAGAAAAGAACGAAAACCATCACTTTGTTGGGTGGGAAAAGAAATGGGTTTCCTCATGTTTCCTTAAGATGTCCATCGAATCAACACCAGCACATTTCATTCCAATTTTCTATGATCGAAAAACAGCGATGCCTTCCCGCACGATTATATGGAGATGTTGTTTTTTTCATCACCTATGAGCCATGAATGATTTAGGGGGACTTCCCCAAAAACAAGCCTGGGAATTGCTGATCCCAGCACCAAATATGCCAAGAGTCAGTGAAACTGTAGGGGCACTCGATGGCCACCACTATGGACATGTACCTTGCACTGACCCAATGGACCACAATCCCCAAACACTGTGGACTCAGAATCCATCGGAATCTTAGAATCTTAGAGGTTTGCATTTCTGGCAACCCCAAAATAGGATCGAACAGGTTTACGCCGATTCTTGAATTTCATCTACTGGTACAGTACAACTTTCCAAACATTTCCTAGTTTTTTTTTGGGGGCAAAACATGACAGAAATAATGGCCAACCAGTGGCAAGAAAAAAACGGGCGACCAAGTGATAGCTGAAGGCTTAGGGCCCCGCGGTGTACATGGTATAGCCTCCAGTCCGCTAACGAAAACGTCAACATCCTCATTTGTGGATTGTCGTCCTAAGGAAATCTTAGTTGTTTCTCATCTTTTTTTGGTTGCCCAGTGTTTACAAGTTTACGTTTGTAAGAGTCAGATCGTATACGATAACAATATCAAATACGATAGTTTAACATAGGTTGACCATTCAACACTTTGATAGCTTGTATATCCAGCTCCCACTTTTCCACTATGCTGTAGTCCACCAACAAAAAACATATGGAACATCTATAGTTTCCTGGTCGGGGCACACTAATGCCATGATGGACACGGGCTGCAAGAACTTCAGTTTCGACCTCAGAGATTGAGTGGAAAACCGGAAAACCTATGTACAAAATACCATGTGTAAACACCTGCACAAGCCACAAGAAAGGGGAGTTTACCAAATGGACTAAGAAAAAAACATATTGCAATGGATGCAACAGGTTGTAACTAATAGAACTGGGGATAACTCAATGCGGAAGGCTGAAAAAATCACTGGAAATTGGATAACTTGAAGCTCCAAATGAGCACCATTTTCAGCCTGATTTGATCGAAGGGGGTAGGAGGGGGCAACCCTACAAAAACTTCAAAACCTGTAAAAACACACACCGTTGAAACATACATTGGCAAATTCAATAATATCAGCATAAACATGTATAAATCATGTTACTGACTTGCTGACCTGAGAGAAGAGCTAACCGCTAACCCTCGATTTCGGAGGACCCTAGATTCGCATTATGCGAAATGCAAACTCAGCCCTCGACAGATCGCTTGGAAGCATCATTGGCACCAACAAGACCTTGTCATCTGACAACAGAGAAGGTCAAATGGCTCCGGTTGGATTGGGGTATCGATGTTGGAATGCACGGCGAATCTGCCTGATGGGACAGGGTTTGCATGCTCTTGACACAACCTGGGTGTCCTACAATGTGATGGAACATCAGTCATGCAAAAAACGGCCCACATTCCCGAAAGAATCACCCTCTGGTTGGGTAGCTCGGAGGCCCGCTGCTAACAGTATGAGTTGGAATCATTTGGAATCGCATTTTGACATGGAACAACATGGAACAACCCAAATATTCAACCAGGGGTTACAGGGTTCTTTTTACCTGAGGACCTGAGCATTAGCAGTGTCAAAGAACCATGGGGAACACAAGGCTAGTAGGGGCTATGGATAATCGGTAAAATAGGGCGTGGTCACATTTCTGAGGTGTGCAAAGTCAATAATATTCCTCACATTTTGTCACCACAAAAGGGCCCACAAAATGAATCATTTAAGTATGCTTAAGCCTTCAAACACGTGGTTTGTTGGTGGTTAAGATTCGATCTCAAACCCAGTTGAATCCTCATCTGAGCAGCTGCTGCGATAATGATGGAACAGGTTCGGCTGAAACCTCATGACGCCACTTCAGGTGGGCTGAAGTGGGCATTCCGGCCATGCCCAAAATCAAGAAATCAACTATGTATGTAGAGTATAGATAGATAGTGTGCGAGGTATAGTTGCAGATCTTGAAGGGAGATATGTGTATAGACGTTGAATATAACCAATGTGCCAAACGGATGGTCCGTATGGTCTTGGATCAACAGAGCATAAGGCCTAACTTTGCTTCAAAATTGAACCAAAACATGGGGATATTGCGACCACATCATCGGTGGCAAAAAGGCAAAAGAATCAACTGCTTGGTAGTTTCAGCCACTCTGAAGTTCGTAATCTGGACGAGGTGTAGCAATTGAGCGATCTGGAAAGAGTTGTTATCAGGTCGAGCCGAATATCGAGATGATCCCCATATACCATCATTCCAGTGACGGAAAACGACGAGAAGTCAGGATCAAATTCATCCAGAAATATGGTTAAACATAAATCATCTGCCAAATCAGCAGCCAGTGAAGCTATGTCAAACTTCAACTTTGAAGTGGGATCCTGCGGATGGAACCTGAACAAAGTCAATCCCTATAGATGATCTCTCTCTCTCCATCGCCTTCTCGAAGAGTTCAGCTAAGCTAAAGGCGAGTGAAAACAACCGCACCACTAGGAAAGATGGGAGTATCAGCAGCTGAGGTTTGCAACAAGCTGCTTCATTTCTCCCACCCATCTGCCAAGCAGGCGGGACATTTCAATGACAATACAGTGCTGTTGAAAGATTTCACATCTAAACGGTGCCTCGCTCAGTATTTGTTCTACATGGGTGAGGTCAGGAGATGATTCAAATAGCAGCAGGCGTATGTGGAAAGTAGTTGGTAAAATCCATTCCGTGTGTGCAAGTTCCTTAAGCAGAGTGGCAGCTGTAAGATCCCAGGTACGGCAGGTGTGTTTCCTCCACCCTGCGCTTCTGTCCAGTTCCAGGATATTCAAAGGGGCCAGTGACCCAACATCAGCTACAAAAACTTGCTGTCCATGATATGCTCCTTGAATACATCGCTTCTCCCAGAAATGCTTGTCATCTGGCACCGCAAACACATTGGCAGGGTTGGTCAAAACATCTAAGCCGTTGTGGCGAAGCCAATCATCTTCCAATCGCTGCCAAGAGGAGCGATCCAAAGCAGTTTCCAATGAGATGTTCCGATGTTCGATCCAAAGCAGTTTCCAATGAGATGTTCCGATGTTGCAAGTATCTTATGACATTACGGTGACCACTATTGTTAGGCCCAGTGCGTCGGCGGCGAAGGCCGCTGTGAAGGTTGGCCGCGCTCTTCAAGTCGAGCAGAACGGAGCGGACCAGAGCAGTGGGAGGCATGCGAAGCACGTGGCCTACCCAGCACCACACCATGCGTGCAAGGAGCCGATCCCAAGTTTCACTAAAAGTACGCCCCCATAACTTAACAGCATGCCGAAGTGCCTGGAGGCATTCCACAGCAAACCAAGAGGGGTGAGCACGACCTCCCAACATCCAAGTAAGGAGAGTGACAAAATGTACCCGCAACGAGGTGAGATTGGATTGCTTGACAGAAACAACACACAAGGACCAGCGAATGGAGGCAGTGACCAGGGAAGTGAACAAAGCCAGGCGACGACAGTGAGGAGCATGCTGGTGGGTGAGCAACGGACGGTTAGCAAAGAACGCAGACGTGGCACGTCGACACAATGAAGAAACCATGTGTTCATCACCTTCGATGAGCTTGATGGTTTGCCCCAAATAGGTGGACCAGGAGCGAACAGAGTAACCAGCCAAGCAAGGAGGTAAGGCACAAGGGAGGTGAAGACCAAAGAGGCAAGACTTCGAGACATTGACAGCCAAGCCCATGTCAGCGAACAGTCGGAGCACGTCAGGGAGCAGCCGAGACAGCTGAGACAAGTTGCGAAACACAAGGATCGCATCATCTATGAACCATAAGGACCAGAGTAGCAAGTCACGTGCTTGATATGCAGGGATTTCGCCACGTTGCTCCCAGGAGCGCGTAAGTTCGTGGAATCGACCAGCAACCACTCTGCCGAACAGTGTGGGACTGTGGCTTCCACCTTGTTGGGTCCCTCGCTGTTGTCGGCACCACCAAACTGAATCAAAGAGCTGAAACCGCAACCAGGAATTCGTGAGAAACCAACGCAGAAGGTTTGCACTCTTGGCTGTGGCAGCCGACCACTGGGCTGACTACATCTATTATCTTGTGTCTACTATCTATACTGTTGTAGTCCTCATCATCAACCTTGAGAAACCAGCTCCAATTTTACAAGAATGGATGGTAAACACATATTAACAGTGAACAAAAATGTTTTGAATTCAGCCAACCCTGGAGGTTTGTGATTCCCCGGAGCAACCTGAGATCCCATAACCGCCATTGGCCCAAGCGGCCGTTGCTGATTTTGGCCCATTCTTGGCTGGGGAAAAGCAACGCGAGGATAGCTGGGACGAAGTCTCCAATGAAGACCATGTATCCCACCTCTGGAAATTCCGTCAGAATCGGATCCAAAGGCAACTCCGCTGGTTTTCGACATGTTTCTTTCATGTTCTTTCGCCAGAAATGAGGTATGATTAAACTCAGCTTGGAGATGGTTTTGAGGGGATTATTTCGGATGCTTCCAATGAAAAACAACCGGAAATCTTCTCCTATTGGGGGTGAATTCCTAGCATCAATACAGGTCCAGACATGTTTAGACACAAAAAGTGGAAGGTAGGGGTCCCAAGAATGTTTACTTCATGTAGGTGTAATGTTTAGATATGCCTTTCTACAACAATCATCAATCATCATTGCAAAGACTTTCGGCTGGAGCCTATCCCTGTCGTTGTGTATCACCTCATTTCTATGGTTGACCACTGCTAAAAACAAAGAAACCAACAAACATCTTGTCACTATTTTCATTGATCATATATTAGGCTTCAAACTTTCCAATTTGGTACGAATTAAATCCCTTCGCCCGGTAAATTAAACGCCACCAACATGGGCCCTCAACATGAAAAAAATGCATAATTACAAAACCAGCAGCCAATACATGTTGCGGCTACCTCACCATTATCCCAATTATATCACCATTTTTGCTAGTTGAATCACCATTGACCACCAGTTGTCCTACATAAACCACCATCTTTCACAATTTTTTCTAGATGAAGTAAATGACAATTCATCACCATTTCTTAGATGAATCACCATTTGTCACCATTTTCCTAGGTAAATCACCATGTAATCACCATTTTACTTCTACATGTTGGCCTATCTCCCACACCAGGCTACACAAGCGCCGTTGCCATATATGAAGAGCATGGCATCCAATGTAGGACCTGGCAACAAAATGTGGGACCCTGGCTGCCATAAAGCTACCATTTATGCATTTGGGGATGGTAAACATGTAAAACCCAAAATTTTAGGGTCATTTTTGGGAGGGTTTATGATTGGGTTTACATTTTTTCTAGATGTGTTTTATCAACATGTATGGGCCAAACTAGGTTTAGAACCGGCGAAAATCTGCGAACATTCGATTTTTCAGGACATAATGGTCAATTCTACAGCCATTTTGTCAAGACTTAATCAACAAAAATAGCTTATAACAGCTGTACAATCTGCAAAACGTGCAGTTTCTCAACCAAGCTGCGTTGTAATCTGAACATGTGGTATATCCCCCAAACAGTAATGTGATTCAGGACATGATGGCTGACAAGTGGATATAATTTCACCTTTTTTCAATCAAATTCATTTATCAATCAAAATATGTCTATAATAGGTTTGGAATCTGAAGAATCTGTAGTTTCTCCAGCAACATGGGCAAGAATCACCTGCAGAAATTGCATATTATGTACTTTATCAACCGCAATAGGTTTAGAATCTGCAACATAGTTTCTCAACCACAATGGGTTGCAATCTGCCAAAATGATCCAAAATGTATGAAACCATATGGGCTAGTTCTGGGAACGCAGCTTTGGAGCATCATGCCTGAGAGGATCTGCTTCACAAGCCTGAATGAGTCATCTCCGAATCTGACATTCCCAACCAGAATCTTTTTTTACCATGAATTTCATCAGAATTACACTATCCAGAAATCAAATGTGGATAGCTGGAAAATCCCGGAACTAAATGAAGCTTTCAATGGGAATATGAATATCATCTATATATGAATATCAACGGAGGATTTTCCATTGCCACCTTTGATATCCTTTGATTATCGGAAGATACCTGGTGTACCCTGGCCTTTCCACTCCACCAATCGCTCTCCCGCCTGCTTTCGGTCCTGCACAATGGGAGAATAGGGCAGCGTAGGAGCTTTTGCCGGTCTTTGTGCTCCTCTGTCGCAAGGATCATCTCTGAAACCTTTTTGGAATAAGAAACCACGCCATTTTTGGCATCTAAAAATTGCCATGGAAATTTTTGGGTCAGTAATTGGAATGTGTCTTTGAACAACTTCTTTAACCAATGCGTTCCGAGGATATCTGAAACATCTCTAAACGATTTTGTTGTTGGAAAGTGATCGCATTGTGAAACTGCGTGCTCATCTCATGTTTGTGAGTTGGTGACAAGAAACAACCAAGGACTTCACAAGACATCTGGTGAACTAACATAGCTATTGAAAATGGCCATTAAAATGTGGATTTTCCCATTAAAAATGGTGATTTTCCATAGCTATGTTAGTTTACCAGAGGGTACCCCATGAAATCAAAATGAACCAAGTTTTCCGACTGCATGGCAGCCGATATGACCAAATCATCGCGGACATTGTGAACATGAACCCAGCCTGGAAACCGAGAGCAAGCTCCATTCCGTTCCATAGCGGTTTCAGAAGTTCAAAAATAGCATCTTAATTAACATATCGTAAATGGCATCCTAATCAACATATCTTAAACAGTATCTTAATTAAATACATCCTAAACAGCATCTTTCTTAACATATCTTATATCTACTGTACATATCTTTCATCATGGTATGAAATGGCATCAAACATCTGAAAACCTTTTTTTTTTCGCTTCCCATCTGGAGATTCTAGTGGAACTGCCACGGAGCACCCCCACAGAAATCCATCAGCACCATAGCAAGCGTCATCTCCATCAGTGCTGCCATTCCAAGATATGCGAGCAGGGCGCCCAAAGCCAGGATCATGCATCCCAATCCTATGCCGCAAATGTTCATGACCTGCGCCACTGGGAAAAAATCTGGGGGTGAGGGGAGGCGAATTTGGGGGTCCCAAGTTCATCCAAGTTCTCTAAGGTATCCAAAGTTAAACTGAGCAGACTGAGCAGAAAGCAGTGGTGTGGGCTATCCCTATTTTTGAGCACCACTCATTGGGGATGAAGCTGTAGGTCAAGGGAGTCAAGGGATTTGTGGGGTGTGTTAGCCATCTGCATACAGCAAAAATGTCAAACGCAAGAAGCGTTCTTGTCAATGATCTCCGTGTCAAACTCGCTGCTCCCGCTACCAACCAATCACTGCGTTTTCATAACCATTGATCGTTCAAATGCATCAGAAGCCACTCAATTTCTGATTTTCTCTTGAGCTGGTTTCTCCACGGCAATGCTCCCCCTCAGCCAGAAATGACAGTTCACTCCCCCACTCGACCACAGACACCAAGGACACCCAAGGACCCAACGAATGCCACGGATAACACACCGCCACCCAAAGCCGTGGTCGTCAAAGTCAACATGCCTCAAGGAGGCATCACCAAAGTTGGCATAGTAATAGTAATTTCACCCCCTGATACGAATCTCTATCTATACAATATATTGTTGAACACGATGCAAATGACAATATTGGTTTACTGGTGGATCGAATCACTTGTGGATCCCTTATTGAAGGTATCTAATGGTGGTGGGGATGGAGTTTCTAAGAGAATGGCGTAAACCATGAAGGAACATAGTTATGCTGTAACTTGACTGTTTCATGAAAGTTGGTAAGGTCGATCTTGGTAAACAAGCCTCCACTTGTTTGGTCCAGGAGGGGTGGGGATTCCTGCCAAATACTGGCTTAAATCATCTTAAAATCCACCCAGCGATTCGAAGGATTCCTCTGCCATGGGCAAGGTTTTCGATACTTGGAGGGTTTCCCAAATAACAAGTAGTCCCTTCCCACATGAAAATTAAAAGCAATTATTGGAAAATCAAGGGATATTTAATTAAATGCAATTATTGATAAACGGGCAATATACGACCCTATATAGAGACCTCGACTTTGGTATTGTATCTTTGGTTTTGACATCCCTTATCGCTAGCTTTTACTGTCAAGGGGGATGGGATCTTACCCGTAACCGAACATGGCGAGGAAAAATATTAACACACACATGACATGGTCATCATAAATGAATGGTATTGCCCGTTGCTAGTTTGACGCATCATGGTTAACCCAACGATAAAGCCTAATGTTTGGAGGTTCTCTATCAGCCCCTCAGAAAGTATAGATCAAACCACGGATTTTCGTTGCTGCTCTTATTCAAATACGAATCAATCCTCCAATTACATGACCAACAATGCTTCCAGTTTAATCTGGCAAACTCATGCAGCTAGACTAGACCAAAAACATACCCTCCGGTAATTTAATATAGCCATTTCAAATCAGAACTTTTAGTAGGTAAATTGTCTATGAATCGGGCTTGTTCCGGAGCTTTGTTAAATTAGCAGGAGGTAAGGCAGGGCAAACTGGTTCACCCCCACCCACGGTGACCAGGGGGCCGCTGCGGAAACCATTCTCCGTCATCGGTGAAAACCACCGTTCCTTGGCCGTGTTTGAAATGAACCTATCCCATGCCATGCAAATACTGGTTGAATAGGTATCTCTACTAATGCACCATAATAATGCACAACCAACCTGGTAACATAACATCTACAATAACCAATCAACCGGGAAATTTTGATGACCCATTTCATCCCAAGTCATCACGTTTCCTCCCATCCATCCCCATGATTCTGGCTCGATTCCACATATCCGCAAAATGTGGTGGTGATATGTAGTCCAGCTGTTTCTTCCACCGCTTTTCTCCAAGAGTCTCCCCACATTTTGGGAAATTTCGAAATCTTTGGGCCACTCACTATCCCCATGGTCCAGCAAAAATTTGCGCTCCCAAATGCATCGAGTTGCCAAACATCGTCTCGAAGGTGGTACTTCCTGGGTCATGCTGGTGACCGGGCCATGGATATCGCATGGCAAAAATCTGATCCGCAAAGGTTGGCCAGTCTTGCTATTCACCATTCTGAATCATGAAATTGTGAGGCCATTCTTGACCCACAATTGATGTGGAAGACCCAAGTTACATCAATTTACAACAGAATCACCATCTTTGGGGTAGATATTCTACAGACAAATGGTGGTCATTACTCCAGAGTTTCTTCTCCAGAGTTCAACAAGGAAGAACCGCTTTGGAAATAAGGGGACGACAACATTGGAGCACCGTGAAAGACACCTGAATAATGGTTGGTGCATGGGGATTCCTCAATTTTTCGTACACATATTCTCGAGTATATTGGATTGTATATCTTATATCATATTTTCAAACAAGCCGAATATTGTGAACTGCCAAGATGGATGGTATATTTCTTGAAAGGCGTCTGATATGGAAACGCTTGTGCTTCTAGATTTTCTTGATATATCCTGGTTGTTCATTAGCTACTTGATGATAGCCCATGCTTGTCTCGTCCAAACATGATATAACGTGTAACCACCACTATCCACCACTACTTCTTTAGCACAAACCTTCTGTAATGCAAGCATTTTTCTCCGGCTGACGTTAATCATTTATCAAAAAACAATCGCTGTTCGACTTGTCGTGAGCAAAGCTACATTGATTCTTGTGGTTTCAGACTTTCATTTGTTCCAAATTGTTCCCATCTCTAAACTCCTATTTTCATATGCACAACTCTCATTTCTACCTTTTTTTAACTCCTCAGTTTCTCCAGTTTCATATTGTAAAATCTTCATTTCTGCTGAACAAATGACCAAACCCTCAAAAACCTCCTCCCATACCAAGGACCCCCCCCCACTTGGACATCAAGTATCGCCGGTGGCCATGTTGAGTGAGCTGCGGCTGCGGGCGTCGTCGCCATCGGCCGTCATGGTTTTGTTGAGCCGAGCTAAGCTGAGAGAAAGTCGAGCCAATGGAAGGAGGTGGGACCCCCTCGATAGCCTAAGATAGCCTAAGTTGGTGAACAAGACTTAGCTAACCAGGATTTAAAGGGCGATATTATATTAGCTAAAGTGAATGCGATTTTAAAAACCAATTGTAACTGGAGGGCCTTGCCTTGAAGTTGAAATCCCACCCCTATAAAATATAGATGCAAAGAATCTAACGATTCTCACAACACGGACTGTGTTGGACAATTCTGCACTTGTAAATTTGTACCCTCTGATCATTTGACAGCTACTGAATTGTTGTGAGAATTGTCTAGCACAGTACTTGTTGTGAGAATCATTAGATTCTTTGCATCCATGGTCAATCACCATTTTGTTCGAATTTTCTCAATAAAGCCGCATTTGCAAGGGATTTCCCAGCCAGCCATGCTTGATTACCTGCAGGCAGACTTTCCACTCGTTTCTGTCTGACAAACTCCGTCATGCGCCTCGTTGCACGCAGCCTCCTTCTCATCCTTTTGAAGCAAACCCACCACCTGAGTTTCGTTTGACTTGAGATTTATGACCACCAAAATGGTGACCATGTGGTGATTATATGATGGTGACCATATTCCAAGTACAATGGATATTCTGAATTCCATACATAAGCGGTTTCCAAAAACGTGATTACAATGTTAATGGTTCGTAGGCAACTTCAAGAAAATGGTCTACAGTAGTTCTACTGCCGAGTTCATGTTGGGATTGCCATGTCATGTGTGGCATTCCCGTCGTGGGTTTTCCATGGTTGGTTGCGCTGGAATTGTCCATTCATGGCTTGTGAAACGCTCATCTAGACTTGGCTAACCTTGGGTACCTAACAAAAATAGTTGGTTATCAATAGTTACAGTATATGGACAAACATATTCATCCAATGTATGGTTGCAACAAAACGCGTTTTTTTTTCTTTTGTTTCAAGCACTTCTGGCTGCATTGTTCGATATATCATATTCAATTTTCTAAGAATGGGTTTCTCTGAAAATGGGGTATCCCAAATCCATTGGTGAATCATCATGTAGCCAGTATTCAAATCCATCGCCTCTCCAGTAGCCAGGATGGAGTTCATGATCTCCAAAAAGTTTTCGTTGATCACATCTTGGTCCGTAAAAATGAAAGTCACATCCTGGCCGTGAGGGTTGGGTCCCCTCAGTTTTGAGGAAGTGTTGGGATGGGCCGGAAGAGATGCTACATGGTGATACCGCAGGATTAAACAAAAAAGTAAAAATACAAGGGCGGTTTGGCGGTTTGACATCTTTGTGCCCGCGGGAAAGGACACCTAGGCGATACCACATGTACTCGAAATTTGGTTGGGAGGAGCATCCATGTGCCAAAGTCTCGGGTCATACCGTTCGTGAACGTTTTGGGTCATAAGGTTTGATAGCAACCAAAGCAAGGCTTTGGCCACAATGAAACGAACCTATGCGGGTCCAAATGCGGGGCATATCCCAAAACAACAGGTTCACTTAAAGATAACGGAAGAAAACATCGGGTTTTGCCCGTTGGGACAAAAACTCCTCTGCATTATGCCTCCGAAAGGAACCTGAAACCAGGAATGGTGGCGCAGCGCCGGGCCTCGTCCTTTTGCCCTGCAGTCATGTAGAGCTCCTTCAAGTCCTGCAAGATGCGCCGCGCTGAACAAATGTTGCAAACTGCATCGAGCTGCACAAATTCATGCAATGCTGACGCCCCATTTGTGTTGCTATATGTGGCGAAGGCCATTCAAGAAGATTGAATGCGCACGCCCAAATTATAACAAAAAATGCCCAATAAACTATCCAAATGGTTGGTTTTTATTGGGTTTACCACATTGCCAAGTGACGCGATCAAACACGCCGTCCCAACTCCCGTGTGTCGCATCGCCCCCTTCCCCATCCTCCATGAATTGCACCTCGCCTGCATGGGAGCGCGGCGCATTTCATGAGGGCAAGAACTCTCATGGGTTTGTTTGAAAATTTAGAAAAGGAAAAACATAACCCCATGTTTAGAGCCAGCATGACTGTTTCATTCGGGCCAACGCCCCCTGGGCGCCAATCCTTGGAAAATTTGGCGCGAGCAAAAGTGGTTCATCCTGAACCAGCAAAGGCTTGTCGCCATGGTGTCACGACAAGAGGCCTTTGCCTTAAGGAGGGAAAGCCAATGACAGCCATCATTGGCTTCGCTGTTTCTAATCATCAGCATGCCCTGGAACCGAGAAAGGGATCAACAAACACCGGCCGTCGGATAAGCCACGGGGAAATGTCTCAACCAAAGGCGAAAAAGCGCCTCCGCCGTTGCTGTGCTTCTTCGCTTGCCCTCCGGTAATCGGACAGGGACATGGGAAATGCATCATTATTTAACACCTCTATATATAGATATAAAAAATTGTTAATGTAGATTTTCCCGATTCAAACCTACACTTATAGGGATTTCCCAGCCAGTCATGTTCGATACCTGTAGCGTTACTCTTGTCCAGGATTGCCTCAAATTGTGCGGATTGTGTTTCTCATTGCGTGTGTAGCGGAGAGAACAGGTGTAATTGCCGTTCACGACGAGTAAAGGCCCCGTGACAGCCCACTGAAGTAACTCGGAAAAATGGCGGATATGAACACACAAAATAGGGATTAGAGGGTTTATCATACTTTAGCATGATTTTATATAATTTTCATATAAGATGGGACCCTCATAGGGCGTATTTACAGTTACGGACCCCACTCCCCAACACGCTGGTAACCCTAGATTTCACAATCAAGGCAATTCGTCTATGAGGCGGCGCTGGCATGTGCTACAAAACAAACAAATATCCGACGCAAGGGTACAGAAACCACATTCACATGGTAGTTGAAACCCCAATGTTGCAAACAAACCATGCCAACCACGTGTTTTTTTTCTGAAATCTCTTCGATTTTTTGCCTAGCATTGTGAATATTTATCCTGCAATGTAAGCCAAGAAATACTTTCGCAAGAAATTCATCTTCTACAATGTGGTTGGCACACTTTCAAACGCTCTTGGCTCTCGATTTTATAGGGAATATGGATACCCATAGCATCATTGAAACGGAGGGGTATCCCCCACAACGAATGATGAACTTCGCGCACGTTTTGATGTAGAAAGGTAAGCCGCATTTGGATGCATTTATGACATTTTGATGAAATCTTGATGAAATTTCACCGGTGCCGCAGTTCAGGAACGTCTGAGAATCTCTGAAAAACTCGGAGTTGAACAACCCCAGTTGAATGAGACGGAGGGATCATGATTTCATTCAACTTGGATCAGTCAAATGCAAGGAAAGTATACGAGTAGATATGTCAAATGCCTCAATGAAGCCAACCAATAGCGCTAAAAGCAGCTAAATGTCTGCAAACGCAGCTGTCCAAAAGACCCAGTCACCGCACTTTCCTCCCTTTCCATTGGCTGCGTCCACCACTCAAGGTGTAGAAACTGGGAATAAGTATGAGTATGAATTGAGAATTTGGAGGTGTTTTCTTTTGTCCTGATCTGAAATGAAATATCCTTTCTGCAATTTAATGTGCGTACAGCCATCATGCATACCAGTTAAGATCATGTACCCCGCACTTTGGTCTCTTTGGGGCTGATGGAAATTCCAACATGAAACGTCCAGGAGATCTACCTCTTGCCAAGCGAAAACGCAAATCGGAACCAGAAGGGAGCCATTGAAATTGAAAACCCAAACATATCAACTTCCACAACCTAAAACATTCCAGTTCATATCAACTTCAACCATCGAACCTTTCCACCTAAGGAACGGAATCATATTTTTCTGGAAATACAACGAAGATCCCAAGTGGGTCGTGGCCTAGGCCAGATCCCAAGTGTTCTTCCCCCGGTTTTGATTCCCCTCCGCACTGAAGGAAAACGATGATAAACCAGCAGCTGTAGCCAATTATCATGATCATTTTTTTCCATAGAACACCAAGCATCTTTCAGCATAAACTTTATTAAGTTCCCCTTAACTTAAGACGCTGCTGCATGAGATTGTGGCTTGCACCCTGTGCTCATGCAAATCCAAATGAACAGGGTTCAAAAACCACTGTCACCCTTTACATTGGTTGATGGATTGGCATTCCAACAATGGCTCATAATAACCCCCAATAAATC
Organism: Symbiodinium sp. clade C Y103; assembly: GCA_003297045.1. Taxonomy (NCBI): domain Eukaryota; class Dinophyceae; order Suessiales; family Symbiodiniaceae; genus Cladocopium; species Cladocopium sp. clade C. The sequence continues at coordinate 158,414 of BGPT01001063.1, forward strand.
AGGGTAGTGATACTTTTTATAACCATCAATCAACCATCATTCATCAATATCCACCACTGTTGATGGCTAAGGTCTCTGTTCATGATGCTTCAATATGGTGAAATATCCATGAAATACCGTCAAATCACCAATCAACCAGGGTTTTGGTTATATACAATATGTTTCTGGCTGAATTGAAATCGTTCACTACTGTGAAAATAGCTGTTCATGTTGGGCTAGCTACAGGGATGATTCCCCGCAATCTATTTGACGGAAAACCACGTGAGGTTATGATCAAATTCATCTAAATATAAATGGTCAAAGTCATACATAAGGGTTATATATATATATATATATCCCCATAATAAATGGCTCTATACCTCACTATTCCATGGTCACTGTTGAAATGACAACCTGGGCTCTCAGGCTGTAGGTCTTGGTGATGGTGATTTGGAACATGCAATGCCCAGAGATGAAGGCTGCAAGGCGGGTCAAGGATTGTTTGCCTCGGCCGGGGAAACGTCGGACCGCCCCCCATTTAGGTCGATGATTTGCCGATGAAAATCTTCATTTATGAAGGGTTTTCCAGCTTGCCATGTTTTACCGGAGGGGATCTTAAATGAGTTGGATCTGTTGGATTCATTTTCAGCGCGATCTTTTTTTGGAGGAAATGTTCTTCAATTTTCCTTCATTTTGGATGTGCAACCTGTTGCGGATGTTTAAGGTTTCATCCAGTTGTTCGTTGGATTTCTTCAAAAACCAACTCCGACAGCATCACGAGGTATCCGTGGATTCATTATCTTTCCGTTTTCGATCCAAAAATTTTGGTGCTTGTTTAATGTTAACCTCAAAGGAGGTGAACACGTTCAATAACAAAGTTTAATAGCACAAATTAAAATATTTTGGGGTCTCCGAACCAAAAAACGGCTGGTATATCTGATATGAACTGGGGGTTGATAAATCTGGGTTTGACTAATGGCATATGAAACAAATCCGAATACTTCATCGTCTTGTCTCCTTATTCTCCTTGTGTCCTGCCATCAGCGGGCACATCTCTGGTGCCCCGCAAAAAATGGGCCTGGAATTCCTTTGACCCAAAAACATGCGTTCATCGATGATTTACATGTAGTACATTCCCATAATAAGCAAAGTTCTCATGGCTTGTTGCATGCTTTTTCACGAAAAGATGGCACGCAAAATAAGATGCACATCGACCAAATGTATCCAAATGTCAATTTTCTTTGTATGATAGCATTTGAATCAGTGGATTTCCCGAAGGGCATTCGCCGCCATCGTCTGAAGGAAACTCCAGATCTGCCATCTGTTGAAACAAACACGGGCCACAGCTGCTTCTTTTTCCCAGCTGTCCACCAGTTTGCGGGGTTGCTGGGGAACTCTAAAATGGCGCAACAGGCAATCCTGTATACAATCTACAAGTGAATGATGGTTCTAAAATTAAGACGTATGCGTGTCACCGACCCCATATAGCCATCTTAGAGTTCCAAAAAAAAATGTTTTGAAGGGGTTCTTTTTCGTACTCATGGCATTTGAACCACCGTTTGCTCGAGCCATCAATCTGTGATTTATTTGATCCATCAATTCAATTCGATTCAGGCGGGGGGTTGAGAATCTCCGGTTTTGTGAAGCAGGGGCTGCCATCAAAGTAGAGGGAAGAGCCACTTTGCATTCAACCTAACTATGAAAAAATGCCTAGGTCAATACATTTTGAAGCACGACATACAAGTAACAACTTTCCGGTTCTTTGACTCTCTTTATTCTTCAGTATGCCCTCTGGTAATTGAACAAAGCTATGGAAAATCACAATTTTTTTTATGGGTACATCATCTACAAATGGATACATGGGATACCCACTGCCACCCAAAAAACGGGAGTGTTCGCCGGACTGAGGAGTTGACCACTGCCACCAACTCCCACCAACATGGCCTTAAGGAAGATATGGCTATGGCGGATATATGGAGGAAAAAACGCCGGTTGCACCTCTGGTAGTATTGATTCAACGCTGGATGTTTCTTCTCCTGGAAATCCTACAAAAATGTAAAGAGACCTCGGAAAATCATCAGCATCAATGGAGGTTTCCTAAAGTGGAGGTTACCCCAAAATGGATGGTTTATCATCAAACATCGTTTTAAAATGGATGGTTTTGGGGTACCCCTATTGCGGGACAGTGAATTTCCCATCGCCAGGTTGGAAATCATCAAAACATGGGAAACCCTCTGGTAATCCAACATGGCAAGCGAAACTCCATGGGAAGCCCAATATAAATAAGGTGGTTTATAGCTGGGCAAATGATTGATATAAATGGTGGATTTTCCAGCCATGATGACACCTGATGGCCAACCTGATTGTATGATATAAAATCAGGAGGTTGCAGGGATGACATACAATTCACAAAATTCAGGGCTATCTCAGAACATGTTTGCTGGCGCGTCACATGATCCATGATCTCCTGACCCTCCAAACCATGGGATTCCTATCAGAATGAAGAATTTTGTTGGTTTTTTGGGGTCCAGCTTCCAAACACGCCCATGTGGATTCCATTAAAAAAAATGGAGGGATTATATATGATTATATAATCATGTATCTGTATAATTTTCCCAAATCACCACCCACCATGAAGCTCCACTTTTGCAGAAGCCGCCAAACAATCCAAAGATCGACCCGATGGTCGCCGTCTGTGGGGATTTTCTCATGATCCGTCCTGATAAACCTCGCTCCCTCTGGTACTTCCAGCTAAACCATTTGTAATGTATGCAAAATTAACCTATGTGTTTTCGGATCAACTATGCACTTCCACAATATTTTCATCTTAGCACATCCCATATCTACCGGACCATCGTTGCTTCAAATCCCCCAGGGTCAAGTGGCCAAAGTGGCACTCAAGTTCCGAGTAAAAAACATTTGAAACACATCAGATTTCTGTGACAGATGGGATTTCAGATTTCAATCTGTACACCAACCGGCCATGGCGTTTCTTCCCCGTGTGGTCCAAATATCGGTCCACATTGGTGCGCACCGTGCGCTGCCAGGCTGGAATGGAATTCATGTTGTCGTTGATTTTGGTGAGGTGCCTGGGCGAAGTCTGAGAAAATCACGGGGTACCTCCAAGGTGAAGCGAACGGAAAATGGCCAGAACGGGATCTTTAAAATACGCTTCTTTCATGTGATTTCCCTGAAATCCACCCATTGAAACTACCTGCTACTCTGGTAGAACACTCATTAGTGTCCAAATCCTAAAAGATAAGTAATAGCTTGTGGGCTATAATTTTTGTCCTGGGCGTAAATTACCGTTCAAGCATATAACCTGGGTTCCAAGCGTGGACGTAAAAAACCGTTCTAGGGGTGTTAATACCCGTAAACCGTTCAGATTACGTTCAGATTACGTTCAATTACGTTTGACTTGTGCAATTTATATCATAAAAAGTACGCAACAAAACATTGGAGATAAAATGGGATAAATGCAGGGACGTAAACAACCGTTCATGGACGTAAATAGTAAACATCCGTTCATGGACGTTAAAAATGAGCAAATTGCTGAAAGATATCCTTTTAGCAAAATGGACGATAAACAGTGTCCAAGCAGGGTAGCAGGTATGTAAAAGTGATGGTAAACAAAAAAAAGGTGAGAAAACAAACACATCGTAGACCATGATAAAACCATCATAAAATTCCACAAAACATGGGCAAAACTCATCCCCCGAGCCGATCCGAGGCGATCCAAGGTTCGTTTGCAAGTGATGTCCATAGGTCTGCTGCATCTCTACGTCATGGCCGATGAAGTCGATGAGTTCTAAGCTGGTCGCCTCCCCTCCGAGTTTCCTGGCTGAGAACTATTGGGATGCCTTATGGGTCTCCAGGTACATCTGCCCTGAGAATCTAACCAAATTTTTATCTTACGTTTCATCCATGTTTTTTTCGGATGTTCTATGAATTTCCAACTGACTAAAGCATTTCAAGCACTTTTTTCTGGAAACGGATGCCCCCTCAACATTTCCAAGGCATTTGCTCCTCATGGCGTGCCCCACCAGCCGTTTGATGATTCCCCGGTGGTGCTTCAGCCCCTCCGGGGCCGACGGGGCATAGCGCAGGTCCGTGCGTGCGCGCCAGAAGGCCTTGATGGCACTGCTGGAGCGGCCAAAGTTCACGGCGGCTTTTGCAAAGAGGACCTCAATGCCCGGAATCATCCGGAATCTTCGATCCGATTTTATCCGATTTTTCGAATTTGATATGCACCACAAATGCACCACTGAAGTTGCTGCGGGGGGTCTAGTTGCAGGTATATTTGGATGACCAGAGATGTTGGGGTTATATCCCAACCAGTGGGGGAAATGACAATGGTTGTATATGTTGTAATGTCTATTAATTAACAACAACTCCCAGTTATTTTATGGCATTGGAGCCCAGGTGCTTGGTGACGGGATGGTTTATTAATTATTGGGTTTCACACATTGAAGAACCACCAATTAGAACGGTTGGACACCGAAACTTGATTTAATTGTACGAAGGTCACCCATGGACACTAGGTACCAGAAACGGTGCATTGTAATCATGGCTTTTAGCTGCTAAACAATGTGCAGCCGCATCTGGATATCATTAATATCCTGACATTTTGCTTTAAAGGAACTACCTCCCCACTGGTTGATGTTGGTTGAAAAACCTGAAAAAATTGTCAACGGGATGATTTGAGGAACATGACTTGTCTAGTAGAAATTCGTTTGTGAAGGCTTCTCTGTTAGACTCTTGGGGCCCAGCTTGGAAGAGCATCTGTGGACTGATCAGGAATGGAATCCAAGATCCAGACCTGTCCCAAAAATCTCACCCTGAAAGATCTGAGATGATCCAAAATACTTGGTTCCCAAAAAGGATCCAAGATACCGAATTGGGTTCCGCATATCTGCTCAATCGATCTTGTAGAAACTGCCAGACGTCGCGTTTTTCCGCTTCGCTCCAGCGGCCGTGCTTTTCGTGGCGGTTTGAATCCTCCCAGCTCTGCAGAAAGGCAGAGATCATCAGCCACTGATCGGCACCAGCAGCTTCTTCCAGAGGTTGTTGGAACTGGAGAATCAGCTGGTCCAAATGACCTCAGAACATTAGGAAACTGATCAAACATGTTTTTTTGTTAAAATTGTGAAATGGTGGAACCAAATATAAATGGGGGTATCATGGGAATATACCACCTTAGTATGATGGGTTTTGCCCAAAAATGGGGTGGAATTATCCATGACATTGAAGCTTTGGGGTACCTCTGGCTCAAACTGGGCCATGGTCCAACTCCTTCGGGTCTGACCATTGCTTTTATCCAGTGACATAAAACTGAACCCTGACTATGCCTTCAAAAAGGACAACTTCGCTACTACACGGAGTTCTTTCGGGGTATTCGGGGCATTTGACATATCCTGAGGGTTTCGCCATAGGTTCTTGCCATGGGCATGGCGTGATGGAGAGTGAGGTTGTGTTCAAGCAGAAACCAAAAGGTACCCCTTAGGCAACGCCGAGGACATCATGTTCAAGTGAAATTAGGAATTATCCTGTCCCCCTTAAATTAAACATCCCCTAAATGGCTCCAAATGTGTGTAAGTCCCCTACTAAACCGTAGTACTAGGGGGAAGGGTTTAGTTAATGTTAGTTATTGGTACTGATCCTAATTTCTGCTTCCCTTCTTTTCCAAAGTCTTTCAACGGTCACCTTCGTCAATAGCTAAGGAACTCAGAACGGGTTTCAACTTCACATCCTTCAGATTGACTTCTTGCAGAGCTTTCACCAGAATGCTTCTCAGCTCCTTCGCGTGACTTTCAACCCAATATGTAGAAATGCTCAGCCATGGTACACACACACACATATATATATATACATTTACACACTTGAACACATAATAACAAATAAAATAAACATAATAATGATATATATATACATACACCTGTATATCTTTTGTGAGTAATTGTATAAAAAATGCAAGATATATACACAATATTACAACATATATATCGCAGCAACATAACTCAAGTTTGAGCTGGGTATCCTCCTTTAAGTTCTGAAATGTTATGATTGATATCCAGCAACTGGGATCAACATCTTAACTGCTTGCTGGAGCGAGTTCGGATTTGAATCAATGAGGATGCGACATGACAAACCAAAACACAAACCAAAACACCAAACACCAATCTGGTCATCAAACATGGCAGCCATGGCAACTGAAAATCATCTATAAATGGGTGTTAATGGGAAAATCCTCGATAAATGGAAGATCAAAGCAACATAGTTTGACATCTTCAGCAACACCAGGACACAAGAAATTTATAGCCTAAAAACATCATCATTCATTCGTTCATCCAACTAATGATTTAATGTCAACTCCAGATTTATAACGCCTGGTTGATTGGAGGGGTTCCCCCCAAACCGTGACCATCTACTAACACGATCCAATGTTTATCAATCTTTTGCAGCGGGGTGAAGATCCAGACTTGAACACTACTCGGATGTGCAGAGTCTCGCAAAAACATCAAGCGTATTCATCGTATTCTTCCAATTTCTCGTGGATTTCCGGAAAAAAAATCATGGAGTCTACGACGTTCCGCTCCTGTTGACTGGGCTCAGTGTCATGGGCTGCTTCTTCCCGGCCTTCCTGGCCTTCGCCTCTCGCAGCTCCCCGCTGGGCTCGCGGTGGGGCCAATGCAGCCACCACCTTCCGCAGCGTCAGCTGTAGCAACTTCTGCCGCGCCAAAGTTTCGGCCGGGGAACTGGGCGAAATGTCCATGGCGCGGGAAAATGTGTCGTGGATCTTCTTCAACATCTGGATCCTGCCAGGTCTTTTTCAATTTTGTGGACCATTTACAACATTTTTTGAAAAAACGGAGATAAACTGATCGAAGCGATGCAAAACCAAAGCACAATTTTGAGAACTTGGGCGAGAGTTGGGGGCCCAAACAATGGAAAAAAACCAGGGTGAAGTTGCAGTGAATTGCCTTCTTGGGGCCTTGGGGTCGCCCCTTCAATTGCTGGATGTAAGTGATGGAACCCACGTGGAAATCATCCCCTCCTTTCAGTGGAGTCGCCATTGCGCCACTTGGCCATGGCTGTGTGAAGCCGTTTGGTTTCCAGTTCTGTCGCCTCCGAGTCTTGCCAAACCTTGGATTTGTTGGATTTAGCCTAAACTGGCCAAACAAACGTGCTTTCCATATCTTCCTAAGCGATTCGCTGGTTGGCGGATAAATACTTCATCTTCTTCATCTTCGACACATTTCGAATATCTGCAACAGCTGGATGGGGTAACATATTCCCATACCCGTTGGATACATGATATATCTCATATAATATGTCATATAACTTCCAAATTGGAAATCATAAATCACAGCAAATCCAATGATTTCCCAAACGCAAGATTCTCAATTCCCCCAAAGTGGGTTAACAGGGGTAAACCAGTGAACCAATCAGAAAAGAACATCTAATCAGCAAATCCTTCAGAAACTCTCCGTGGCAAGTGATGTTTGAGCTCCTTCCACATGGAGCCAGTGCCGTTCGACTTGGCAGTTGATATGCGCCTTGCCACCAGCTTCAGGCTGCCCAGGAACCAAGGGGAATATCCTTGGAATGGCGGATTTTTGCCACACAAAAGCACCGTTTTTTTTCTGTACATTGCTGTATGTGAACCCCCAAAAGTGACATTTTTAGATGCCAAACAAAGCAAACGTGTTTGATATATAGAGGCCCTATTTAAAACTTCCCCCCTTTTTATATATATATATATGCATACTATTACACATACATACATTCAATAAACATAGATGGTCTAGGTACAATACACCTGGTCATTTTCCGGGCAAAGTCTTATCCCCAAATCACCTCCAGGGGTCGCGTTTTTTTTCGCCTTGTTTTCAGCAAGGTTGCCAGCAACTCTACAGCAGGTTTGAGCAGTTCCGAGTTCTGAGGCAGCAAAGCCACCCAGCCGGCCACATGGACGCAGCATCGTTGTCCTTCATCATGGGCTTTGTCTTGGTAGCGTTTCAGGACTCTTAGCCTGGTGGGTTCCAAACTCCTCTGGAAAGTGTCTAAACTTCTAGTGGTTATGTAAAACATACCAAAAAAAAATCAAAGGAAATGGCTGGAAACCGCCATGCTTAGAGTTGCTGTTTCTTTTGAATTCAAAAAAATGAAGATCGTCTCAATAGATTCCCCAACTTGCGTTGATCAAGTGGAAAACCGTGGGAAAAAAAACGACACGTTGTCTTCTCAAGAAATGCACGGAAATCCGAGAAGCGGATTCTTTGAAGCCACCAAGCACTCCACATGTCTCAATAGACGGGGGTGTGAGGCCCATGCTTCCATGTCATCTGATGGTGGCACGGCATCTTCCCCTCGCAGTTTCCGCTTGCGTGGGGTCATGGCAGGCACCGCATGGCAAGAATCAAGGAGGTTGAGAGAATGTTGAGCGAACTTGTTGGATTGTTGGGTGAGTTCAAGGGAAAAACATGAACAAAAACTACAGGAAACCATTGGTTTTGACCCGCAATAGTTATGGGGCTTTCCTGCAGCTTTCCCTTTTGTCCAACTCAGAGATTGGAGCGCTTGCTGTTGAAAACCACCAAGGGCAAAACAAAGTGATTCTGAATTTGAAATGAACAAAAACATTGGCAAGTCATGAAAAGTCTGGAAAAGTCATGAAAAGTCATGAAATGACATGGGATGAAGATAGCAATTTCTTAATTGGACCCTGGCCTTGAGCAAAAATAACCAACCGCAACGAACAACATCTAGCCACCTGGCCCAACATCCCCTGGTCGCTCACAAATTCTCGCAACTATCCCGCAACAGAGATCCATGGACATATCCAAGGGATAGTAGTCAAAATATCATGTTTTCAATGAGGACAAACCCAAAAAAAAACAGAACACCATTGGCGAGGCATCGCTTCGCACCTGCACAGTCCATGGAATTTTCTGGGTACGAGTCCCGTGACTCCACCGAAAAACCTCCCGATCTCCCAAGTCGTGCTGGAAATAACCGTGGCCAATGGCTTAATGGTATGTGTAGAACAACTATGGGGACAAGCAGACACGGAACAGCAGGATCACACGTTTTACTCGTTCTGACAACTCGTGAGCCTGGTAGCGGCATGAGATTCATATGTGAACATGTGCAAGCCCAAATGTCCAAACTGTACAATTCACACTGCTAAAAACTCTCTGTTGGGCTTGCACGTCAAAACGGAAGCTTTATGGTGCGAACATTTTGCCACCAGCTTCGCACGTCCACAAGGACCTTGGTCAGGATATCCGCCATCTGAGATCCAGTTGGTAGCCAACGTAGGGTTTTGCCCTGTGGTAGATGTGGACCCCAGTAATTGGCTTCGTCAGACACCATCCGCCGCAATGCGGTCAGATCCACCACCAACCGCTTCTCGCTTGGAGCTTTTGGGCCTCCGACTCGATGTACATTGTCATAGACAGATTTGCAGTCGGTCATACTCACCACGGGAAAAATCGCCCGTGCGACATCTTCAGAAAGATCTTGAGGAGGTCCATGTAGAGCCCCTGCGATGAAGGATCTCAGGCAGAGAGCTTCTTCCCAGCCTTCCAAACTGGACATCACCTCCGCTGCGAAGGTACTACGACAAACTCTGGGGCAAGCATGGGATTTCCACCCTACCACCATAGCTGGAGTTTCCTGACCAGTCAAGGCACGTCGACTGGTAAGCAGCAAAAGATGTCCCAGTTGAGAGTAGACTCCATGTCCTCCAGATGCCACATAGTCGTCGTGGTCTTCGACCTCAGGATCCAGTGGGGCATTAGCCCATGCAGCGTCGTGGTAGACCAGGAGGAGCAGGTCGTCAAAGTCGTCAACGACCTTGGTGAACTTCAATGGTTCGCCCTTACCTTGTTGAGCCAACTTCACAAGACGATTCGTNGTAGACCAGGAGGAGCAGGTCGTCAAAGTCGTCAACGACCTTGGTGAACTTCAATGGTTCGCCCTTACCTTGTTGAGCCAACTTCACAAGACGATTCGTATTCTTCACGTCCTGGTAAGTTGGGTCCTTCTGTCGCCTCTGGGCCAAAGAGACCCCAGCCTGAAGATCAGGCCTTGTTTGAGAGGCCAGCCAGGAAAGGGCACCAATTGTGCTCATGTTGTCCTGCTTGGTCACCTGGTCTGCTAGGTCCTCGACATTAATGCCCTTGGGGATGTCGACTGTCTCCAAGCGGGAGTTCACATAGGAAGTCTGGTAGAGCTCGATGGTGNGACATTAATGCCCTTGGGGATGTCGACTGTCTCCAAGCGGGAGTTCACATAGGAAGTCTGGTAGAGCTCGATGGTGTCATTGTCCTGCTTGATGGTGGCGCCGGTGTGCTCGAAGAGGTCGGACTCCCACTCGGCAATGGGGAAGATACTGGACAAACCTTGTTGGAGTTGGTCCATCTCCGAAGGGGGAGCTGCCACCAAAAGATCATCTACATGGGTGATCAAAGCGCCACGAAGTCGACCGGTGCAGTCTCGAAGTGGAAAGAAACATGGATCAAGTTCATGATGTGAAAGCGTCAAGATATCATCTCCAACCTTGATCTTNAGGCCAAAAACGCCTTTCACAATTTCCACTAAAGATCCTGGTTCCACACCTGGTAGACCTCGTCGTGGCATTTCGAAGTACAAACCACGTTTGGACTCGACCCCGTTGAGGAAGGCAGCCTCCACGTCTCCTGCAGCAAGTTTCCAGCCAAATTGGGCTGCAAAGAAGAGCAGNACAAACCACGTTTGGACTCGACCCCGTTGAGGAAGGCAGCCTCCACGTCTCCTGCAGCAAGTTTCCAGCCAAATTGGGCTGCAAAGAAGAGCAGAACATGGAGCGACATCCGAGTCGCTGTGGGGGCTTCAGTGTTGACCTCCCCTTTCTTCAAGTCAGGGTCCATATGACCGCCAACGCACAATCTTGCCTTGGCCTTTGGTGGGACTGAACTGTCCTCCCGGCGTTTCGCCACATTCTTGTCACGGTAAGCGAACCGTGCCTTCAAGATGCGTTCTCGAGGAACTTTCTGTCGCAACAGATCGGACTCCTCTGGGGTGTAGACCTTGACCGCCTCATAGCGAAGGTGCTCGGCCCACTGTTTGAACTCCGCGGCCTCATACAGATCACGTTCTGCATGTGGGATGTCGTCCCATTTGATCTCCTTGTCATTCTGTTTGATGATAGATCTGGGCACCCTTTTCTCAACAACAAGTGCCTGAGCGGCAGGTCTGAAGCTTGCACTGGCTGAGGCTTCCACCTCAGCATCAAGAAGGTCTTCAATGTCAGAACTTGGAACTGGAGGAAGTGGTTGAAGTCGTCCTGATTGCCCTTCTGCTCCAGGGGGAACAGGTCGCTTGTGCATTCTAACAGTTCCTTTTNATGTCAGAACTTGGAACTGGAGGAAGTGGTTGAAGTCGTCCTGATTGCCCTTCTGCTCCAGGGGGAACAGGTCGCTTGTGCATTCTAACAGTTCCTTTTGACCTAACTCTTCTATCTGGCACAGCCTCATAGGTGACCTGTCGTTTTGGGTTGACAGGGTCAGTAGCGTCAGCAAAGGCCTCGTCGTCGCTGTTGTCTAAGCGGTGGACCAAGCGCATGAGGTCATCCTTGACAGCCTTGGTCTGGAAGGCGAGGCCAAGCTCTTCAGATTCTGCAGGACGAAGATGTTCTGCAGCACAGAGGACACAACGTCCACCACGTGACACCCAGTAAGAAGCTCCTTCTTTTCCAACCACCACTCCAGGACCAATCCATTCTCCAATGTTTTGGCGCTTACGTGCTTTACCCCCGGTGGTCTTATCCACCCGATAGATGTAGACATAGTCGCCCTGCTCAAAGACTTCCACGTCAGTGCGGGGTCGGCCAAGTAGTGCTCGCTTCAAAGCAGCATCGGCCTGTGTTTGCAAAAAGGCCTCACGGGCAGCCAGGCGTATAGTCTGACGACGACGCCACACTTCATCAGGTGATCTGAGCTCCTCCTTCTGGTAGAGGTTGGCGTCCTCGTCCATCATGGCATCGCCTAGGCGAGGTTCGGCCCCAAAGAGCCATTGTGCAGGAGAGTAGCCATGCTTCCTCCGCAAGTTGTTCTTGGCAGATGAGACCATTGCGAGGGTATAGTCGATCTCCTCCTTGGATGGTCTGCTATGTGCCACTGTACGGTCCCACATCGCACGGTACCACTGTCCTTGACGTTCTACTGCCCCTGCTTGCCAATGGGCTTGTCCTGCTGTAAACCTCACTGTAGACCCAGCCATCTCCAGACCATCCACAAAATCCTTCAGGAAACCGCGTTCTTGATCACAAGTGACCTTGAGGGGTGGTCCCGCCCATGTCATCCAACAGTCAGTGAAGTCGGCTAAAAGATCTGCAGATTTACGACCACGGATCCGCTTGATCACGTGGTAGCCAGTTGCCAAATCCAGCACTGAAAGCACATCGACGTTCTTGTTGTCCGCATCCAAAAGAGTGATGGTGTCCAGACCGACTTCCTGATTGAACTCCAAGGGCCGTACAAGTTTTGCCGGCCTCCTCGTACCAGGATTGCCCAAACGGGCACATGTTGTGCATCTCAAGCCTTGTGCAGCCTTGACAGCAGCCTCACTGGCTCCTGACAACTTCAAATGTCGAGCAAGGTCATGGTTGGCCGGATGGCCAAGGTTTTGATGAACCCGACGTAGAGCTTTGGCAACATGTGCTGGTACATGGTCAGGAAAAGTGATGCCGGTCATCTTGGGGTTTTGGTCTGCAGGTGCTGATGCATCCTCTTCCTTAACCGCCAGGGCTTGCCAAGTTGGTTTATCGGGTTCTTGTCCACCAGGAGGTAGCCATACACTGGAAGAGAGGTTACGGTAACCCTCAATCACCGCTCGGCAAAAGGTCTTGGTGTAGATGCCGGCAGCCTTGGTGTTTCGGCCTTCAGTGGCGGAATGTTCATGTCCGCCTGAACAGGAGCGTCTCAGCCCCACCAGAAGTTTTGGATCAGATGCCGTAATCCTCGTCGGCTTCCTGAGCCTACCGCCATCCGTGACGGCCCTCAGGTCATAGCGGCACATGTCAATGTCTGAGGTGACCATGAGATCGTTGTCCNGTAATCCTCGTCGGCTTCCTGAGCCTACCGCCATCCGTGACGGCCCTCAGGTCATAGCGGCACATGTCAATGTCTGAGGTGACCATGAGATCGTTGTCCATCAGACTCTCCATCGAACGGTCGTCCCAGAGTTCTGAAAAACGTGGATGTTCAAACATCACCTCATTGCCATTGGCAATCTGATTCCACGCACATTCCACTGCAAAGTGGATAAGCTTCCGTTGTTTGGCACGAGCTCGCCGTAGAGCTTGACGACGACGAGCATAGTTGAGTCGTTGCCATTGAGACCACTTGNTTGCCATTGAGACCACTTGGTGCAAGGCAAAGCTATCCAAAGTAGCTTTGGCTTCTTGTAGTTGATATCGTTGAAGACGGTCTCTTGCTGGAGAGGGTCGAAGAGATCATGGCCAAAAAGTATATCTCGAGGCTCCAAAACATTGTACCCCTTTGCTGCAAACTCAGAGGTCAAATGAGCGGACCCTGCAAACAACTCCAGC
>BGPT01001063.1:181998-203054 GCA_003297045.1 Symbiodinium sp. clade C Y103
AACCTAATACTGTACAAGACTTTCTGTAAGATAGCAATCTGAGGTGGGAGCACTTGGCCTATTCCATGGCTCCTCCATGGAGATGGTGCCCCTTATAGTGAAGTGGATTCCTTGCTGGTTGTGTCAATGAGATGTGCAATCTCTGGNCAAGAATGCAAGAACTGATTCTTCGATGAAGCCTATATGGGAGGCAATTGCTGGCAGCTTCAAGAAGATGGCAGAAGCAGGAAAAGGAGTTCTGTTTGTAGTGGCAGGAGACTTGGAATGGTTTGCCAGTGACTTTGGGTGGCCTACTGCAATGAGTAACCACCCATGCCCATATTGCGCTGCTGACAACTACTTTGAGGAGAAGAAGAGTGTTTACCCTTTTACTGACTTCAGGAAAGCTGCAAGTTGGAAATCCACTTTGAGGACTGTGTCGGCACCGCCACCACTACCACACCCCTTATAACTTCACGGTCCGTGAAGTAAGTGGACCATGAAGTTGGATCTGCTGCACCTCATAGACCTTGGAGTGGCTTCCCACATTTATGGGAATCTCTTGGCAGTTCTAGTGAGCAGTCTGCACCCTATGGGAAGGAAAAAGGCCTTGGTGGAAGTCAACAAGATGGTGGCCATGAGATATGAGGAGCTTGAAGTTCCAGCAGGGGAANGTGAGCAGTCTGCACCCTATGGGAAGGAAAAAGGCCTTGGTGGAAGTCAACAAGATGGTGGCCATGAGATATGAGGAGCTTGAAGTTCCAGCAGGGGAAAGAATACCCAGACTCAATGTGTCAGACATCTTCGGTGATGAGTTCCCTTGCCTGAGGCATGTGAAAGGGAGGAGAATCAGGAGATTTGCCNGCAGGGGAAAGAATACCCAGACTCAATGTGTCAGACATCTTCGGTGATGAGTTCCCTTGCCTGAGGCATGTGAAAGGGAGGAGAATCAGGAGATTTGCCGCTGTGGCGACACTTTTGGCTGGAACCCTAGCCACCAACACAAAAGGAAAGCACATGGAAGCTTTGTGCAAGGCCATGGAGGAAGCCTATGACCTTTGTGACTTGAAGGAGTATNCACCAACACAAAAGGAAAGCACATGGAAGCTTTGTGCAAGGCCATGGAGGAAGCCTATGACCTTTGTGACTTGAAGGAGTATGTCTGGGACAAGGAGGTCGGACAGGAGTTTCAATCGAAGACTGAAGCAATACTGGCACACTATTCATGGCTGGCAAAGAATAGTATGAAAAATGCAGAATGTATGTGGAGCCTGGTGCAGAAACACCACCTCATGGCTCACTACCCGGCACAGAGCCAATACCTGGCACCAAGGAGCTGCTGGNGAGCTGCTGGGCATATGGAGGAGAAAGCTTTATGTCCCTCATGGTGGCAGTGGCTGGCAGCAGTGTGAAAAGCACACCTGCATGGATGCTTCCTGCCAAGGTTCTAGCCAAATTTGAATATGCTTTTCACCTGATGCTAGAAGGAATTTTCAATCCAGACATGGAAGAAAATGAAAGAGTGTGAAAAAGGGTTAGGCCTTGCCGCACTGTGCAGGTTTCATGTGGTGGCTGGATAGCCACATGACTTTGTTGAGTGTGGTGGCTGGATGGCCATAGGACTGCAGTTGATTGTGGTGGCTGGATAGCCACAAAGCTTTCATGTGGTGGCTGGATAGCCACAAGACTTTTTGCTGAGCTAGTGTGGTGGCTGGATATAGCCATAAGACTGCAGTTGACTGTGGTGGCTGGATAGCCACAAATAACAAGATGATAGCTTAAAAACAACTTGTCACGATTGATTTCTCGATTGATCGCTCTATTGATTTCTCGATTGATTTTGACATGCGTGTTTTTCCTTCAAAAACAAAACTTTTCTATTGATCTTTCGATTGAAATCAGAAAATATTAATCTATTGATCTTTCGATTGATTTTTAAAGCTAATCAATAGGCTATTGATTTTTTCAATAGCTATTGGTTTTTTTCAATAGCGGAGCCTTTGGGTNTTAATCTATTGATCTTTCGATTGATTTTTAAAGCTAATCAATAGGCTATTGATTTTTTCAATAGCTATTGGTTTTTTTCAATAGCGGAGCCTTTGGGTCTTGGCAATGTGGCACACCATTCTGGCCTGAGTCACAAAGAAGTTCGACAACGATTTGCTGTTGGGAATGCTGCCTTTGCTTCTCATCGTCGGCTTCTTTTTCAGAATCCTGCCTTCACTGCGACTCGCCGAGCAGAGCTCTTTCAGAGCCTTGTCATCAGCAAGATTGTCTACGGGATGGAGTCTTGGGTGTTTGCCGATCGCAAGACCTTTCACTATGCTCAGAGTGCATTGCTTCGATTGTATCGACGACTTTTGAAGTTGCCACCAGATTCCCATTACACAGATGATGAGGTTCTTGGTCAAGCTGGCTTACCCTCCGCTGAGATCATGCTGCGAGTGGCCCGCTTGAGATACTTGGGTCTCTTGTACAAGTGCGAGCATGTGACACCATGGGCAACCTTGCGCGCTGATGCCTCATGGGTGGCTCTTCTTCGACAAGATCTTGCCTGGCTTTGGCATTTGGTCTCTGGGACCAGCAAACTACGTGACCCAGAACTCCATTTTACAGATTGGGAATATGTCCTACGATATCATCGTAGCTACTGGAAGACTCTGCTTCAACGAGGTCTCAAACTTTGCATTCTCAAACTGCAGGACACGCTCTTGCTGCGGAAATTGCATCGCGACATCTTTGCGCACCTGGAGGATACTGGCGCATTTGCTACGGCTCCTGTTCGTCCAGTGATATCCTCGGAGCAGCACGAGACCTTTTTTGGTTGCATGTTCTGCCAGAAGCGCTGTCGCTCAAAAGCTGGTGAGGGTGCACATTTGTTTCGCACACATGGTGTCGTGGCCTTGGAACGTCAATGGGTCTCGGGCTCTTCTTGTGGTGCCTGCTTGAAGGAGTTTCACACCCATGACAAACTTCAAGTCCATCTNTGTCGTGGCCTTGGAACGTCAATGGGTCTCGGGCTCTTCTTGTGGTGCCTGCTTGAAGGAGTTTCACACCCATGACAAACTTCAAGTCCATCTTCGTACCGCTACGTCGTGCAGAAACATTCTGAATGCCCGACCACCACTTGGATTCATTGTCCCAGGGATTGGTTCAAAGGTCAATGAGGAGCTTCGGACACGACATGATGGACTTCTCCCTGTTCAACGAGCAAGTGGTCCTAAAGTATGTGACCGCCCACTTCGTGACATTGATCTTCACCATATTCCTTTGTATGAAGCGCTGGCCCTGAATATCTATGACTTTGAGAATGACGATGTGGACGCCCTCTTCTCTCTGTTGCAGAGGACAATTCAGACCTTCTACATTGGATGGACTGCTACCCAATTTACATTGCGCCACTTGGCTGACTCCTTTACGGCGGAGGCCTGCACAGATGTCCAATTCTCGCACGAGGAGATCCTACAGGTTTTGGAGCGGCTTGGAACTCCGTCTTCTTGGCCTTTTCTTTGCGAGATAGAGTATGACACCGCCCACGGTGCCGCACTATATAATTTGGACCTCTATGAAAGCTGGTGCGAGTCTTTGTGCGCTATGGAACATCCTTGGACCCCACATTCCTCTTCGTGTCCGCGGATCTTCTATAAGGAGCGCATCATACTCCATGCGTACTCCGGACGCCGACGACCAGGAGATTTCCAGTGGTTTATAGACCACCTAGCCCAGCAGCGCAACTTGGACGGTGTCTTGGTGGTTTCCCTGGACTTGGTGATCAACACCCATTGGGGTGACATTGCAAAGGATGAGACGCAACGTTTCTGGCTCCACGGCATCCGTTCTGGGTGGGTGCTCGGCATGCTCAGCGGGCCTCCGTGCTGCACATGGTCCGTTGCTCGAGGCCGCCAGGACCCTTCGATGGCCGCCAGTGCTCGTGTGGGACCACGGGTCATCAGAACACGAGAGTCATTGTGGGGGCTTGACTCTGTGTCCATCCGTGAAATGCTCCAACTTCATGATGGACATATTTTGCTTGGATTTAGTCTCCACGCCATGGCTCTGCTCTCGACCACAGGTGGCTTCGGCATCTTGGAACATCCGGGCGAGCCCGCGGAGGAGAATGCAGCGAGCATATGGCGCCTACCTTTGGTCCAGCTTCTATTGAGTTTGCCGGGATTTGAGTTTTTTGAGTGTGCCCAGGGCCTTTTTGGCGCAGATAGCCCAAAACGTACAGGGCTCCTGACACTCAATTTGAGCACCCTTCCCGCTCACCTGCACGCCAATATGATCTGCCGTGAACTCCCCCGCACAGGCNTAGCCCAAAACGTACAGGGCTCCTGACACTCAATTTGAGCACCCTTCCCGCTCACCTGCACGCCAATATGATCTGCCGTGAACTCCCCCGCACAGGCACCATAGGGGTCGACGAGCAAGGCAGATTTAGGACTGCGAAACTAAAGGAATATCCACCGGCGCTCTGCCGTGGTTTCGCTTGTAGTTTTCTCAGTTCTTTGGCGACTTTCCCTCCGTCGGAGGACCTTCCACCCCTTCCTGCGATTTTCCTCGAGGCATGTCAACAGCTCCATTGTACAGACATGGGTGCTGCCATTGGTCCCGATTACGCAAAGGGGTGAGAAGGAGTTGGCACAGACCAGAATCCCATTTGCATGCTGCCGCAGCGTACGACGCTTCTGTGTGCAGACAGTCAAAAAAATATGTAAGTTTGTCGAAGAATGACGGATGATCCGAAAAAGAAATCATATGCTACTAAGAAAATGATGAACTCAAGATGAAACCTGGGAGATGACAAAGTTGAAGATGAGAAACTCCTGGAGTTGGTCCTTTTGGATTTCTGTGGATAAGTTTCCGACAACCTGTTGGGCTTACCTGGCAGCTACTTGTTGTCTTGTTGGGGGTGGTAGTTTCGTGACTTTTCTTCGGGTGTCAAAGCAAAGTTCCTCTTACTTTTCTTGCTCAGAAATGGGTTTGTTTGAAAGTTTGGTACCCCAAAAATCAAGTGGTTTGTCATTATTTTCACCAGTCATATGCCTATTTGGGGGGTTACCCCATTTTCAAATGTCGCTTAGGCCGCACAAAGTTTAGCCAATGGATGGTAACGCCGCGACCCAAAGCAATGGTTTCTCGATTCCTCGCCAGTCTAACTGTTTCTCCTTGAGACCTAGACATACATAGTAAATAAATGTAAAGAGCCACAGCATGCTACAACAATGTTCAATATTGACAACATACATTTATAGATACTAGATTGTATATACATATATGCATATATGCTCAATTCAGATCATGTGTATATAGTATTATATATATGTCTGGGTAAATTATAACGACCTCACTGTGACCTCACTGGAATATATGGTTAGTATAAAAATATAATCCCCAAATGGCCTTAATTCAAATTAGTGAATTATTATGATTTACCCAGATATGTATGGGCGCATCAGGTCGGCTGGAAAACACACCGGAAGACACGTACCTGAGCCGTTGAGAGATCCCACCAGGAAGCAAATCCGGGGGTGGGATGGACGCCCAGCACCTGTTGCTCACTGGCGAAGTCGCCTTCAGAGACACTTGGACGAACGCGATGCCGAGACACTGAAAAATTGATCCAGTGCTGTGTACTACTTATATGGTATTTATATGGTACTTATGTGTTTCTCTTATGGTATTGGGATATATTATATGATATATATATAATGTACATATGATGTATATATGATTTATATATTGATATGTATATTATGATTCACACAAAACACGCTCAAAAAGGAACATGTACATTTACTGTATATCAAAAAAAAAACGCATTGTTTCCATCTTACCCCTGGGACGGGAACCCACAAAAGCCCAGGCCTCGTTTTGCAACTTCAAGGCTGTTGGACAGCTGGCAGTCTGGA
The DNA here is from genome assembly GCA_003297045.1 of Symbiodinium sp. clade C Y103. Taxonomy (NCBI): domain Eukaryota; class Dinophyceae; order Suessiales; family Symbiodiniaceae; genus Cladocopium; species Cladocopium sp. clade C. Next base: position 187,890 of record BGPT01001063.1, read on the forward strand.
TCTCAGGGTGGTTTTCACTGGCGCTGGCGATTCAAATGATGGGTCATGCCTTTTTCCAGGGACTCCAGAAAGTTGGTTGTGCATTTTGTTGGTGTAATAATGAGGACCAACAGGATGTGGACTGATTTTGTTTGCCAATTCTGCAGTCAACCGACAGTATTATGATCGAATACATATACTATAATCAACCGATAGTTTTATTGGTATATTTATTGGTATTGTCAATATCAAGAGTCAAAAGCATGTACTATCATGTACTAGAATCATGCTTGTTGGCCTTCTTGAAGGAGGTAACCAATTCAGCATACTGCAAAACAACAGCATCAGTTTGGTTCAAAGATTGAGGTCAACTGGGGACGGGTCAAACCGGGATCCAGGGTTTTGACCCAAACAGATGATGTGGGCAACCCTGGCTGCCATAAACCTACTATGACTGGGGATGGCTTATACAAACCATACAAATGCAGAGTTTGGTTGGGGATGGTTGTTGAAATTGGCTGAATCCCACATTTTCTTTGTGGATTCTCTCCGTTCCCTGGTGCCACGTGCTGCTGGGACACAGTGACACGGTTGGCAGCACCTTCCTGGCGTGAAATCCCATGGGAAGTTAATCATTGATGTGGGATTTGCCCAATTTCATCAACATTTCATGGCAGCCAGGGTTTACCCACCTTATCTCGCCTTTTCTTTCCACATGTGAAACCTAAGCAGGTTTCACCGTGGCCACAGGTCAAGTCGTACGGGCAAAACAGGCGACTTGGGAACAGTGTCGATGATGTCTGGGACCTCAGGAAAATGGAGGAAATGATGTCCTTCGAGTGATTGGCTTCACACATTTCTGATACAGGTTTATGATGCATACCCTCCGGTAAACAAACATAGCTATTGAAAATGGGGATGTATAGTGGATTTTCCCATTAAAAATTGTGATTCTCCATAGCTATGTTAGTTTACCAGAGGGTATACTTTTACATGATTTATGGATCCCTCGAAATGGGTCGACCCAGTTGGCGGCCCGGCTTATTGGTCTTGAGGATGGGGAGCCAGGGGGTCAGAATTGCTGACTTCACCAGTCATCTTTGGGAAATTTGGACACAGATCCATATGTGTAGACTCTGTATGTACATATATAAATACACATGACTATATTTACATATGTATACTTATGTATATATATATATACAACACTACTATATAGTGATTTTGTATGTAGACAAGATGAAGGATATCTCAAGAGATCAAAAAAGACACGTCGGACACGTCCGAGTCGTTTGCCCCGCAACCGCTGAGGCCTGATGTGTTGCGCGAACCTAGCGCCAAGACTAAGAAGGTGCCGATGGGGCCTTCCTGTTGGGGGTTGAACTCTAAATGGAGGTGTCCAATTCATTGGGGTACCCAAAAAATGGATGGTTTATAATGGAAAATCCTATTAAAGTGAATGATTTGGGGGTCCCCCCATTTTAGGAAATCTCCAAATTGGGTTCTGGTTTGATGATCTTCTGACAGAAAATGGTGCCTCTGCTTTGGAGTTTCGGAGCCTTTCGCGAAGGCCCTGACGAATACAGACATCGGGGAAGAGAGATCCATCAAGGAGCAGCTGCTTGGGCAAGTTTAGAACCCATTCTAAAATCGGGGTTTCCTAAAATGGGTGGCAATTGCCCAGTACCCCAAAATGCAAAAACGGATGGTCTGTAATGGGAAATCTTATTAAAACGGATGATTTGGGGGTACCTCCAGTTTAGGAAAGCACCAAATGACCACTGGACTGCTCACAAGGGTCTATATTCATGGGATGAATGTGCATTTTCAACATGATCTAAGTGTTGAAATTGACCATTTTCCTATGGCATTATATTGACATTGACCATGATGCTGATGCCATTGAACTCCATGAAAGCTTCAGTGATCCCACCGTGGGTTTTTCGATGCGGTGAAGCCGCCAGTGGACATCCCTCTTTTTTAAGAATCTTTAGCGAAACACACGAACTGGCCTCAAAATTCGGCTGGTTTACCGGCTATGAAATCAATAGAACATAATAGAAACCTCTGAAGCTTATGAACATCCAGAATCTCGGCAGCAGCCCCTCGGCTAAGGTTTGAGCGCTTGAAGGACGAGCCTTCCTCGATGTTGGGTGTGGAGAGACTTGAACAAATTATGCATCTCTGGGGAGCCGGCGTGAGAGATCATAAAGAACAACGTTTAATGGAAGATAAGTTCAACCCACGGGAGGTTCAAAGATGACTGAGTCACAGTGGTCATTTTTCAACCCAGGTAATCACAATAGAGGTGATCGAAGAACAGCACAAGAGGTAAATCCAGGTAAATGCTACCAAGCTAACCATCATTTTCTATGCCCCCCATTGGAATCTCCTGGATAGCATCCAAAGTCTCTTGTTGGAAGCAACACAGGACTTTAACTCCAACAGGGATTATTTCGGGATTATATTGGGACTATTTGGGAGTTATGGAATTTGGGTTCCCCTCTGGAAATCAAACATGGCTTGCTGCAAATCTTACATTTAGTTCCATTATTTTCCTATTAAAACCCAATCTATAAAGAATCTTCAATTGCCATGTTTGGTTGCCACAGGGTAGTTCTTGGATAAGAGCGCTGATTTCTCCAACCGGGACCTGCATTGGCTATGAAGGGAATCAGCATTTTCCAAGCCTCAGGAATCCCAGCATTTTACGAACAACAACAACACCCAAAAGCTAGTTTATCAAAAGTACTCACATTGCACAAGTTAAGCTATGAACATGGAAAGTACTCATACTCACGTCTCCATAAGCTAGTATTTTTTGCAAAGAAAAGTGACTGGAGCTGGCTTTTAAGAAAAGTCCTGTCACTTCCCCATGAACCAAACATCCGACCATTGATTTCTCCGAGGACTTTGGTGAAACTCTTGTTCACCTACCATCCCGACCTGGAATTTGAGGATTTGCAGGCAGAGAAATGTGCCAAATGGCTGAGAAGGGTAGGTGGAATAGAGATTGAAATCTATGATCATGAGGATGATGAGGATGGTGAGGATGATGAGGGTGAGGATGATGAGGATGATGAGGATGATGAGCATGATGAGGATGATGAGGATGATGAGGATGACGAGGATGACGAGGATTAAGATGATTGGGGGATTAGGATGAGGATGATGAGGATTAGGATGATTAGGATGATTAGGATGATTAGGATGATTAGTTGGTTAGGATGATTAGGGATTATGATGATGATGATGATGATGATGATGATGATGAGGGTTGGATGACGGTTGGATGACGGTTGGATGATGGTGGGATGATGATTGGATGATGGAATGGATAATGGACTGGATGATGGATTGCATTAATTTCCAGCCCCGGATTGAGAATCCATGATTGATAAAGTGCCCCAAAAAAGTGATGTCACTTGCTACTAAAATGATACCCTCCCAATTGATCAACAGCCCAGGGCTTCACTTCCATCCAAGGTTGACATTGTATGTAGTCACCAAATCTTATATTTAGATTCGAAGACACAAAACTTCTAGGCCCAATATATCAATATGCATGTATGTGTATAATATATATATATATACACATTGTATATATATATACATCCACTTATCTATGGGATTGACATATTTGTATATTATATACCCTTTGGTTCTTTCACATGGCTATGGACAATGGACCATTTAGTTCAATGATGTATGACGATTTACTTTAAAAGGGTGATCCTCCAGCTCGCTACATTAAATTACCAGAGTGTAAATCCTATAGAGATCATTAAATCCCACCAAAGCTCCTTAAATTCCATTAAATCCCATTCAATCACCAATAAAATTCCATTAAATCCCATTCAATCCCATGAATTTACATATCTTTATCGAGTTCACAGAGACACGGCCCTTGCCTACATTGCCCGCAACGCCAGGCAATGGTGAACGTCCTGGTCCTGGGTACTGACTCGCAGCTGCTTGTCCTGGTTATTGATGGACAATTTATGAAAAAAACACCTGAAAAAATTGGGCTATATATATATATATATATACATCCCGGCGGACTCGAAACCGGCCCACAAAAATGTTCAAAATCAGTGTGGCACCACAGCGAGAAGCAAGTTTTGAGATGAAAAATGGGTTCAAAAAANATCCCGGCGGACTCGAAACCGGCCCACAAAAATGTTCAAAATCAGTGTGGCACCACAGCGAGAAGCAAGTTTTGAGATGAAAAATGGGTTCAAAAAAAAGGTCCGTCTGGTTTTGCACTTTGCACCCTTACAGCACTTTTGCTCCAAAAACGCGCCGAGTNCCCCATCCGTGGCGTAAGCAACTTATCCTTGACGTTACCACACCCCACCCCATCCGTAACAGTTATACTTTTTGTGGGACGGTAACGAGCCCGCTGGCATATACATGTATATATATATATGATATATATATATATATGTATGGTATATATATATATAGGATATATGAGCTATATCGTGCAATGATGGGAGAATAGATTGGATAAAGGTGGGATATACCTAAAACTATATAGACTTATGGATAGGATATACGTATATAATGGCCTTTGAATAGATTGTATTGGATTGGTGTCTTTGGCGGTATATACTATAATAACATCCAAAAAGAGGCCGACGAAACCAACATGGTAGTTAGTTCGATGATGTTTTCCCCTAATCATTTCCAGTTTCCAACTTTTCTATCTATTTTGGGTGTGATTTAAGGCAATATCTATTGCTTGTCAACTATCTTTGATTAGGGGTTATACACACTATATTCAGGGTGATACGAATAATAATATAGTCCCAATTAGGTTTAAAACCAATGTTAACCTACAAACTTGGTTTGATTGAAAGGGGTTTTCCAATGTTTCCCAGATGTTTTACTTCCAGCCATTTCTGTGTTCTCTTGGTTTAGGGAAGTACACCAAAATCTGATAGAGATTTCTCCTGCGAAAGTATGAGATTTGGAAGCTCTTACAGTTTTTCTTCATCCTTCCATGGGATGACATATGGGTTTGTCTGAAAGTTTAGAGGAAAACCTCTAAATCCACTGGTTAATCCTCATGAAATCCCCATTATATAAATGGCTAATCCATTGGGCGCATACCCTATTTTCAGACAAGCCCATATAACAACATATATCCATCATGTTTCATTTAAGACGCTGGGATTCCTGATCAACCCGTGCCATGGTCAACCTTGGTTAACAGTTTTTGTCCACATGGCTTTGCCAGAAGATGGGGGCACATGCCCATCCCTCATTTTCACACAACCCCATCTTTATTGTGTGATATATCCCATTCTATCAATCAAGACCCCGATTTTGGCTGATTAGTCCCACAGACCTTGTATGCATTCATATATATATATATACCATAAACATAGCTTTTGGACTGGTTGTCATGGTCTCTGAGTCTATGAATATAACCTCAGTTTTGAATTGGTATGCAATTTCTAGCTCTGTATATTTGAATGCAGTGCAAGGTGGGTCCCACTAGTGATAGGTGTATAAAGGCTAACTATATGGGGTTTCCTAGAATGGGGGTACCCAAAAATGGATGGTTTATAATGGAAAATCCTATTAAAATGGATGATTTGGTGGTACCCCTATTTTAGGAAACCTCCATATAGCTATCTCTGCCATGCAACTAAGATGGTATTTGTTTTCCACAGGGCCATGTCGGGGACGTCTGCTTCTGAGGATAACTCCAGAAGACGACAATCGAGCGCCGCGGCGTTGCTTGGTCATTGATTTTTGTTTTTTTGCGTTGAAGGGATACCTAGTTGGAGGCTTTCAATCCATGGGGGTACACCAAAATGGATGGTTCATAATGGAAAATCCTATGAAAATGGATGATTTGAGGGTACCCCCATTTTAGGACACCTCCAGTTTGTCAATGAGTCGTTTATTGGCATGATCAGTCAGAACCAAAACCTAAGATTTGGGGTAGCGTGGTGATACTGGTACCACAATTTATGGACATGTTTCATTGGAAAATAGTGATCAACTGTGGGATTTGGGGGTACCATATTTTTGGACAGACCCATTTATCCAACACAGGATTTAACAAAACGAAATGAGAGTTGACTAGAAACATGGATACATAGTCAATATGGCCAAAGTCCTTTGGTTTCTAACCTTATGTTCCTTAATTAATAGTATCTCCTATTGCTCAACAATCCATATTCATTTGAGTATGGATCAAAATGGACCGAACTTATATATTGCTTTGAAGTTCCATATATTGAAAACATGGCTTATAAATTCCAGGACTGGATTTCTTCGTCATCCACTTCGATTTTTCGCCTTGGGATTGGATGGACCATCCGTCGAGAAATCCAGGTGAAGCTCTGCAACTGAGGTAAATTATCATTTTGGAAAATCGTGTGGCCCATTTGAAATATCTGTAGTTCATGGTGCAAATATATATAGCCATATCTATCTATCTATCTATCTATATATATATATATAATTATATATATATGGCTATGTAGACATATCCATATCTATGTGAAGATGTATAATACATATATCTATATACATATTAATGTATACTGTATAATCACTATACATATATATATATGATAAATATGATGTACATGAGTTCATGGCCTTGATAAACCAACACACACGCCAAGACAAAAGCCCCAGGTCTACGTAGCCATGCCGCCTCCTTCAGTGGCGACTTGTTGGCCGTGAAATTAGACTTCAAAGCCTTTCGACGCCTGAGGTGCACGTTCTGATAGCCATGGCCGTGATTCGGGTGGAATATAGGGGTCATTGGATTTTCCCAAGGGAAAATCTTCACCGAAAACCATGGAAAAATGACCATGAAATATCGAGGTTTTCCGGTTTCAATTTTCCCCAAAAAAAACAATCCAACCTTTTAGGGTGTGTCTGAAAATGGGGGATATCCCATAAAATAGGCATTCTGATATAGGGAAAATGATCGATAAGCCGTTGGATTTTGGGGTAGCCTACTTTCAGACAAAGCCAATTGTTGGAACTGGAGTCCTGATCCCTCTGGTAATCAGCCACGTGGCTTGCTGGAAAATCTCCCCATTTTCTTCGATGATTTTCCCAGCGAACCAAACCTCCATTCGTAGGGAATTTCCCATTGCCATGTTTGAATACCGGAGGGTAAATCGCAATATCAATAGGTGGATGAATCCCCCGACATCCAACTCTCAGATGGTATAAGATGGTATAAGATGGTACAAGTATCTTCATCATTCTTCGTTTTTCCATTAAATCCCTATTTGGCTGCTTAATCCAAAAAACATACCACGTTGATCCCTAATTGTGTGTTATATATTGTTATATCCATTACTGTATTGTTTGCTTAAGTTAAATCACTAGTTTGGTTGGCGAACTGTAAAAAGGAAAATAGAAAACACAGAATTACTGTAACTAATCACTGAACTCCTTATTTTTGCTGGACTCACAAGCCCATCTTTGGCGAAATCGTCCATTTTTTCTGCAGGAGCATCCCATGTTCCACCATGACGTCTTCTATGTCCACATATTTTGGCTCCAAGAAGTGGTGAACCAATCCCACTAAAATCTAATGGAATCCCACTCGAAGTGGATCAAAGTAAAATTCAGTGGTTTGTTCAAACCCCAATCCCAGTAAGATCCCATCAACATTCCATGAAAATGACAGAACCTGGTCTCTGGCCCATGTTTGCCAGTTGAAATGTCAGGAAGTCACCCCAATTATGGTTAATGATCTCACAAAATCACCATAAAGATAGCTGGTAAAGTGGTGATTCTAAGGCTTCATTATACTTTATTTATATGATATCCCTACCATCCCTACCTTTGGCCCTTTACTTTCCAGGTGTGAACAGGAACTTCACGAACTTCCGGTGAGCTCCAAGAACGTCCTGCGCGACATTGCCAAGGCACGCGCCGCTTTACGCAGCGAAGAGCTGCTTGGGACGAAAACGATGTGCTGATGGTTTTGGAAATGTTTAAAAGCTATAGCAGATCTGTTTACCAGCAAAATATGGTGTCATGGCATCTGGATTTTGCAGATTTGAGATGGGAGATGGGATTTTCTTGGGATCTTCTTGAAATTTATTGGGATTGACATGAGATCTATTGCGATGTTTAAAGGGGATTTAAATGGGATTTGATGAGATATAGATGGCTAAGATTGTAAACATAACATAACTTCAACAACCGTTGGGTTTATGGTAGATCTATATGGACAAATTTACTGGGAGTTATTCACCAACATTTCATCGGGCACGAGCTGAGGAATCGAGGATTCAAACTTGGGACATCGAAATATGGCGATGTTAGCATAAAAAAGTCATATAAAAAAGCCATTTAAGCATTCAACATTGGGATTTTATATGGATTTAACCATTGAAAAATAGGATTGAAGATGAATTCAACCAGATTTTAAGACTTCATTCAGTGATAATACTCCCTATGTCACCGGGCATTTTAGGAGCATGGAGGATCTTTTCACATGCCACATGCGGGGTTGAAGCTCTGAACATAGAGATCGAAACCAGAAAAAACAAAACGCAGAGTGATACTCATCACATCATCACAAATTGGGATTGAACCGGCAAAAATTCAGGATTTCATCGGGAAAACTTCGTTGAAATATCAGAATGGGGAAGTTGAGAGATTCAGGCAACAAAGGTGGAGATACCTTGATTTCAGCAGTAAGCATTTGCATCAAGCCAATCAAAACCGGGTGAAACAAAGACCGGAAACCCAATGTTTGTAAACCAATATTCATAAATAACTATGAACAGTTCTGCCCCGAGTTAGTTGCTTGGCAGGTGTGCTAGGTGTACCAATAGTTTGTTGGAGCCAAAATCAGAAGCACTTGAGAACCCTGATTTCAACAAATGATGAAGTTTGGGATTTCCTGTAGATAATCCCCGAACTTCGTGGCAAACCCCAGGATTAGGGGTTTTGTTTTCCCAGTGCAAAGAGCTATCAGTGGGTGGCACGAGCAGCTCGAATTGATGTGCTTTTCAAAAATCAGTGGATTGTCTAGGATGCCTCTGACAGTCAGTCCCAGTCTCCACTCAATTCTTTTGCAGCACATTTTCTTCTAACAAAACGCAACATTTCTTCCATTTGTTTCAGAGTTCCAGCCCTTTCCAGCCCTTTCCAGCCACAAAAAACTACCGTGTAGCGCCACGAGCCCGACAGCTGAGGCTTCATGTTCAATTCACTGACGAACCCGTTGAAGAGGAGAAAGTGTACTACGTGGCTGGGCCGTTGGGCCCCGTTGGGCCGTTGGCGAACAAAACGATGACCCCAATTTCGTCGTCCAAGTCATGAGGGGTTGTGGTTTCCAGCCTCGCATGGATCGGTTGTCACAAGGATCAGAAGGGTACGTGTTCATCTATTTTCCAAAGATTTTGTAAATGGATGGAATATCGTGGATAGAGTTGATAAACCCATCTATCCTATATCCATCTATTTTATTCATTTGTTTGATTTTATTTGACCAAAGTTCTAAGCCTATGCCTGCAAGTTGACGAAATCGCAGATTTGCGGTGTGGAGTCACCTATGCTCAGGTCATTGAAAAGACCCGTTATTGTTCAAAGAGTCACTTTTCTTCTGGTAGGTTCAAATGTGTCTGATTTTCTTCCCCTAAATGATATCGATCTTTCAAGGAGTTGTTCAACCACCAGTTTGTATCTTCCGAAGTTCCATATCCAGGGCTTCATACCTGGATATGTTCATTCCCAAGGTATGTTCAAAACAATTAACCCTCTGGTAATTTAACAATTTGCTATTGAAAGTGGCCATAGAAATAGTTTATTTACCTCTGAACAATGGGGATGTTCAATAGATTTTTGTATGTTTACCAGAGGGTAACCCATCACATTCCATCCCCATCACTACAACTTGAGGTCTTTTCCCCACGAACTTCGCGGCTTTTGGAACTCGTTTGGTGTCCCAGTCATCAGTGTTTCTATGTCCGGTAGAAGGTGAGGTGTCGTCGTTTACGAGAACGCTAAGTGTGAACATCACTTCAATAACTATGGGTTATGGCAGATATATAGTTAATGGGGTTTATGAACCAACCTACACTAACAATTTTTTGATATAACAACTTCAACTATATATAATGGATGTCCACGGGGTTTGTAAACCAACGTCCACATCACTGGGGTGGGCCCAGCTTGAAGGGTTGAGCAAAAGTTGATGATCTGCTGCTTTTGGAAATCTCATGGCAACCAAAACGATGCAGCAAAACTTCAAGTTGCAACATTCACAAACTATGATGTACTATGGTCCTCAAACATTCTGAAAGCTATGTTTGATGTTTTGAATCGATGTAGTTATATACTATTTGGCTGTTGCTGTTGCTGTCATTTCCCTGAGTATCGACTTGCTTGGTCCTAAAGTTAGTAGTCATAGTGTTACCTAGTCATATCTTCTAAGTGGGACATTTTGATATTTGGGTATAGTCTGTACATTTGGATAAATTAAACAGATCTAAATGCGACGTCAATTGTATATGATTGGTCTACGGGGAATCATCCCCGGTTCAGGGCCTTATTCAGCTGGATTACTATAAGAAGAAGATAGAAGAAGGCCCTGAAATGGGGATACAACTGATGAAACCCAGATACAGCTACAATTACCATGCATCTTACCTTCACAGATCACAATCATTCAGAGTCACCAGATGTTCAGATGTATGAGTACATTTATAATGTCTGCCTGGGATTAACAAACCATGGTTTATTAATTAGGGGGATACTCCCTAAATCGTGATAATCTTATACTTGAACGGTTCCCCCTCCAATTAAACAGCCTAGGGGTTTGTTAATCCAGGGTTGACATTACAGTAAACATCAGTAAACCATTTACTGTCCACCAAAAGAAATGGCAAAACTTCTCGATTTCTCCTCCAAAACCTGCTAATTTAACATACCATCTGTTCATTTAACGTAGCTATTGAACATTGCTATCTATAGTGGATTTTCCCATAAAAAATGGTGATTTTCCATAGTTATGTTAGTTTACCAGAGGGTATTCAGTTCAATCCCCATTTTCTCGTTGAATCCCCATGTCTAGCTGGTTGAATCACCATTTCAGGTAGTTAACTCCACTTTCTTTGCGGATGATCCCCCCACTTGGTGAATTCCACGTTGGTGCTGGTTAAATACCACTTTCGGTTGGTTGCAGAACATCATGCAATTGTCACTCTTTCAGGCGGGATTTCCGCCCGTTTTTGCTGGTGAAATCCCAGTTTCAGTTGGTGAAATCATACAATTTCAATTGGTGAAATCCACATGTTTGACACTTCAAATTCCAAATTCTTCATGGTGAAAAAAGGGCCCCCAAAGTAGCTCAGTTGGTTGTAACTCAAATAGCAATGGTTTTCATGGTAGATGTAGAGAACTAGTATGAATCTAAACCAACAAACACTTGCCCTCTGGTAAACTAACATAACTATGGAACATCACCATGTTTAATGGGAAAATCCACTAGAAATAGCCATTTTCAATAGCAAACTGTTAGTTTACCAGAGGGTAACGTATGGGGTCCCCTCCTTGTACAGTAGCTCCTGATTTCATCCCAATCCCACCGCGAAACTGGCGAGTTGCCCTCCGCGAATCCGCGCAACGTCCCAGTTGCCGGCCATGGTCATCGTCGTGAACTCCCTGAGCTTTGCCTTTCAGGAAGTCTTCCCGGGAGATGCACCTCGGCCGTGTATTACATATCACATATTATATATATAAATTATCTTCACAAATATGTATATATATATATATACATACACATTACATACGATATATACATATACATGTACATATACGTGTATATATATATATACATGTATGCTGGTGTGCTGCCGGCATCAGCCAAGGACACCTGGGAAATTGTGGAGCCTTGGAGTGGAAGTCTGCTCGGACGGGGCCATAAGCAGATGATTTGCTTGTTTTCCGAGGTCGGTTTGTTCCTCAACCAAGGTGTTCACTATTGTTCACAGTTATGGCACAAAACACCAGTTATAAGTTGTAAGTCAGTGATTCACCCCGTTTATGTGGAATGATAAGCCCATTGTGAACCATGTAAAACTGGTAAACTCTCGTTGGCTCGCAAGACCTGAACACATAGAATGCCAAATCAATGGAGGTTTCCCAAGTCATGGGAGTACCAGCTAGTTGAGATTGTTGTTTTGTTTGGGATTTTCCATGAAATAGACCATCCAGCTATTGGGGTACCCCCATGACTATGGAAGCATTGCAAGTCCCCAAATGGTCAGATGGGATGTTAGAATGCCAGCAGAATGGAAGAATATATGTCAGAAAGAATGCCAGGAAAAATGTCAAAATGCCAGAATTCAGGTGAGTTTTGGGGAGACCACTGAGAGGAAGCAATTTGACTGCCTATTTCTTCTTGGAATGATGATGCCCAATTGGCTAACTGAGATTTTCAACGCAGTTGAACCTCACACGCTCTCTTTGCAGTGATTTTCGCAGGGGAGAAATCACTCAGGAAAACTGTTTCATGGTCTTCTACTTGATGGAAGCAACTTGCCAAAAGATTAGATCCGAGTCTCCGAAGGTGTCGACACTAATATGCCATGTGATTGTTGCAGAATATGTTTGTTTTGGAAATGTAACAATCATTTGTATATACATGATTGTAGATTGTATGATTGCCGTGTCTTGCTTTCTCGGCATGTGTAATTCGGTGAATAAATATGCCATATGTGTGTATATACATATATATATATTACATATATATATATATATTACATATATATATATATACTACATATATATACATATTAAACACACATATATATTATATACATATATATATATATATTCAGTTAAAGAACCGTCAGGCAGACATGGAAGAGGTTCATACAAACACGGACATGGCTAGAGCCATATATAGGCCATGGGCGCAAAGATCGCATGGCAAAGTTTGTATCTTCCCCGGCTATTTGCAGGGCACATTTTGTTTTACTTACCTGTGAAATTTTGTTTCTGAGGAACCATAGAGGACCTAAACATCTGGAAGAAAGTGATACAACCTGCTCTCATTTGGGGGATGTTTCCCTGTTTTAAATCAGTCATCATCACTTGGTGGATTTGCTGAGGCTTTGGTCAAGCTGCGACTGATGGGTTGCAAAGGCTACTTCAGGCCAGCACCTGGCATGAACTGCGATTTTCTTTTTTAATGATGTTGTTCAGATGGTTTCGCCTGAAACTAGGGTACCCAAAAATATCATTGTCTGATCATCATCCAACTGAATCGAAATTCGGGGAATACCAGAACTTTAGACAGATCCCAAATCTAGGAAAGCACAAAACCACTTGCTGGGCACAACATTGGAACCCTGCTTAAAATATGATCAATGGCATGGATGACTATCACATCAGTCGTCAGTCGCACATGCGCCAAAGCGTATACAGTGTGGCGCAGGGGGCCCGAATGGGCTTGGAATTGTTTTGTAACTTGGATAGCAATGATGACCAAGGGGCATATCCTGTGATGCGGCTGCAAGGCATATTCCCAAAGAATTGCCCAATAAAAAGGATGCATCATGAATCTATGCTTGTGGCATACTGCGGTTATGAAGGGGACAATTGAAAGACTGAGTCATACAGTCATACACGAGCAGTCCGCAGAGATTTGGTTTCAAATGTCACAAGGAATGAGATGGTGAGAATCACTTGGATTTGTAAAGGTTCAGAGCCCAATGCCATTGAATCGATGTTGAACCTAGTGCTGTTTGTCATTGCCATGTCGCTTGCTCCGAGGATATGTTTTGCTTATCGACGTCTCTTTTGGACTTCGGAGTGACACAGGCTACAAGGGGTTGACAGTGCGGTTGACAGTGCAAAGCCGCAAACCCGCAAATTACAAAATGGAGATTAAACAAAACACATTCAGGTGACACTGTTTGAGTCCCTATACTTGCAAAATCTCTGCGCAATAAGGCTGAGTTGCAACTGAGTAGACAGTATCTACGGAAGAATTGAAGAAAGGGCTAAGTTGGAATGGACGCTTTGGGATTTGCAATCTTTCTGTTCGAGCAAGCTCGTCGTCACACATGAAAAATGCTCTCGATGAGAACTTGCAAATCCACCTCTTCAAGCTAGGCTTTATCAAGTTGCGCCATATCTAAGTAGTCACTACATGTCATTACAAAACAATAGGCAACAACATAGATTTGAATACTTCACTTGTTTGCCCAACCTGAAAGGATGATATATAACTTGAAAAGGACATATTGATGTTGATAAGAATAGGTAATTAGTAATTAGTGAATATCATATGACTATTACTGTTGAACATAGAATAACTATCCAAAAATATTGACAGTTATTGTAATATACCATCAGATTATGCACTATTATATTGATAGTCATTATCATGTTTCAATATCACCATTGATAATCATCGTAATAATTGTCACATTTAGCAGTCACAATCAGCATGAATACTCTCTGGTTGTTTAACGTTTTGCCATGGACAAGCACCATCTTCAATACGTAAATCACCATGTCTAGCATCTATTTCTATGGGCCATGGCTTCCATGTTAAATGGAGGTTTCCTAAAATAGGGGTACCCCCACCATCTGGTAAATTAACATAGACCCTGGCAGATAGGAATTGGAAGATTAGTTTCCTCTAAAAATAGCTATTCTCAGGGTCGAACTGTTAATATACCAGTGCCAGAGGATAAACACCATGAAGATCAGATTTGAATGAATCTCCAGTCACTCGTCCCCGGGCCAGGGAGTTCGAGCCGCCGGGGCCAGCGATTCTGCAGCACGGGAAATGGGGTGAACCCCATGGAGAAGCTACCCTCCGGTAATCAAACATGGCAAGCTGGGAAATCCACCAAAAAAATGGAGGTTTTAATGGGAAAATCATTTATAAATAGTGGATTTTCAATAGCAAACTGTTAGTTTACCAGAGGGTATATCATATCGCTATGGATCCAGCCGTAGCTTTTTAGGAAGTACGACTGGGCTATGATGACTAGGGGGTTAAGTCAAGTACCTTCTCAGACAGTGTTTGGATCCAAAGATATCAACAGGGATATACATTAGAACAGAATAATTTAAGGGCTACCGCCCCTGCCGCCGACCCCGGAAATCCTAAAGCAATATGGAGTCAGACGATTCATTCTTGTCTCAGGCTTGTGCTACACAACAAAG